>JAQJVL010003768.1:0-55162 GCA_035578905.1 Stictocephala bisonia | reverse complement strand
ACATTTTTGTGTGAAACATACGGTAGACTTCCTTAGATATAACCAAATTTTATTATGCATTCATACAGTAGAAATGTAATCTTGATAAAAGAAGAATACAATGGTAATGCCACGCCAATTATTCATACTTTTTTCATCAGAAGTATTATTATAACACATTTATTATTCAGGGAAATCACAGGCAGTGCTTTTCAAATCATGTTATAAGAAGCTACGTTTTGAAAAATAAATTTTTTGAAAGGTACTCTAAAAATATCGGCTCCATTATAGGCTATAAGAACTAAGAAGTGTATTTCAAAGAATTGTGTTTTACGTTAGGGTGCATGCCTTTTGCTTCTGCGGATACTATACTGTTGACTGACAACGTCCTTTCTTTGCATGAAACTTTTTTCCAAAAAATAATGATCACGTGTGATAGCAACTGGTTGGTTTTGACTTATCAAGGATTATTCATGTTGCTTTTTTTGTTTTTCACCGCCCCATACGTAGAACATGAAGGTGTTTAGTGTTCCAGTTCCAGTTGTTTGTACATACAGTATACCTTAGAATATACTTGTAAGTAGAGTATTTGTGCACCAAGGTTTCAGTTGTTGCTGTGGCAAACCAGTAGAAGTTTGTCAACACTCTCAAATCTCTATGTATTACGCACGGTTGGTCAAATAAAAATACTAGATTTCTCCACTTATCATCGAAAGGACACATTTACACTGAAAGAAAAATCCCATCGCAGCCACTCTAATATTATGTAAACAGTTGATATAAGACACAACAGTCTTTGAAATAAGACATTCCCTGTCAGATAAGGAATGTTTGTTTTAGCTTCTACTAATCATCTCGTTCCTTGTTTTATTGACTTAACAATACAAACGTAACCTGAAATGTAGTCGATTACAATTGTTGAAGGTTTCTAAGGGTGACTCTTGACAACGTGACAGAACGCACATTCAGTTAGATTAGCGTACAAAATTACAATTCAGCATGTTTAGGCTGAATGGCTATTTTGGAGATTTGACAATTCAACTGGTCAGTCCGAAGATCGATGGAGTTGGTCGCAGGGTTGTAGAAAAAAATACTGATTTAAATTCAATAATAAGTATGATCAGGAAAAATTCTTCTATTAATGTATTTTAAAGTTGTTTTTATTATATTTACAAATATATGATTACGCACAGTATTGGAAGTGATTGTAGGATATATTTACTATAGATCTACAATTCAAGGCATGAGTCGGCACTACCAGTACTGTGGTGGCGCAGTGCTGGATCCCAGATACTTGGGGATAAAGTGTTGAGAACATTGTAGGCGATGTGTTCTATACCCGGTCCTCTTAATAGTGATACGGCTCAGCTTAATGGTTGCCATCAATGTGCACACTACTAGATAAGTCTAGAGTGTCCGTGTAGGTTGGCATTCATGGTCCGAATTTTGTGTAGGGAAGAGAACCGAGTATCAGGCTTGTCCTTTAGCTGAAAATCAAATAAAACTACGTGGTTCGGATTCCACGTAAAACCGAAGGTCCCTTAGTTGACCTGCCTATTGAGCTATTACTAAATGGCTCTTTCTAGGGAACAGTCGACTCTAGTTATTAGCAATGACTGAACTCGTTCATCTACACTCATCTTAGTCATTCGCCCCTTATACTCGCTGATATTTCTACGATCGGAGTCAGCAATCAGTAATAATAATTAGAACGATATTCGTATTGAACAACAATTTACTGCAAATATCCCTAACTCTATGTATGCAAGTCCCTGGTTTGTTACTTCTACGTTTGAGCACGAATCTTGAATTTATTTCAAGTCACAGAGAAGGGGATTTGTCTGTGTTCAAGTTGAAGTAAGCACGGACATCAGGCTCATACCTGAACTCTATCTCTAGAGTCCTATATAGTTCTTCATTAGAGATGATGTTGTCGTCATCCGGAATTTACGTCCTGAGAACTCTGTCGAGATAAGCTCCAATCAAGTCTTGCTTGCGGCTTCTTATGGTATTATCTATCCTCACTTGGCGTATTGCGTTGTTTTTTGGAGCGTCTCTTTCTCAGTCGACTTAATGACGTTCTTTACAGTGAAAAAAGCAAATGAGGATAGTGTCTAAACTGAAGTCTGGAGAGTTTTGCAAACCCGTGTTTAAGTCGTTAAAACTGTTGACATTGCCTTGCATTTTTATTTTAGAGTCTGCATTTTTTTGTGTATGTTCAGGTGTATGCTCACCAGAGTCAGTTGAATACATAATTATCCAAACAGACACATATGATAACAGAATCGCACATGAGAAGACAGTAACTTGCGATTCCCTTTCCTCACAAGCAGGTGCTTGCTTACGATCAATAGTCTTCCCATAGAGTATAAAAGCAACATTGAGCCAACGAATTTCAAGGCAGGACCAAAAAGGATTCTCATTTTCAAGGCCTTTTAATCTGTTGGAGATTTTTTATTTCACATTTGGCAGACCAATAATTTGATGGTTTGACAATGAAAGGTGGACTATCTGACAACCAAAGGTGTGAGTGAATCTGAAAATGGTGTATGAACCAAAAGTGTATGTGTGAATGTGGAAGTCTGTTGGAATCGCAGTTTTAATTTAGGCCAATATGATAATTTAACTGAAATCTGACGTTTGCGATACATTTACTTTTTAATTTATGTTTATGTGGTGTGTTGCAGGGATGAGATAGCGAGCCATGACCGTCACCTACACGGCGGAGGTTGCCACCTGCAGAGGTTTCGGCTGCTTCCTCAAACTACTTGCCAGGTCAGTAGAGAGTCAAACTACTTGTCAGGTCAGTAGAGCTGGCTATTTGGTTGTGGTGCCAGTTCGTATAGAGTCGTATAGAGACGTCCTAGAAATTTCAGCATGATGAGCTGAGCGGTCATTCACCCCGAAATAAAAGTATCATTGGTACCGTTTATTACCAGTTCCGAACTAAAATGTTGTATATTGTTTATTATCAAAATCGAAAGATGCCGTGCCGGCATGTCGTTGGCTTGGAAAATGTTGATTCTTAATTTTCTTTTGATATTGAGGTAGGCCTACATATTTTCTTATGCGATGCTATTTAGCACCATTTTAGGGATAAATCCTCGTATTTTATAAAACATGACTTTTTCCAACACCTTTTTAATGCGAACATTTGCGTGTTTCAACTATCTGAAAAAGACTATAATTATTTATTCTTGCCTTCATTTGATGATGTAAAGCTCATTTTCTCCTTGACCTACAACACATAAACTGTTAAAGCTTTTCTAATCACGCGGTTAGCCCTGATTTTGTATCGGAATTTACTCAACTTTTATCGCCTTTCGTTCCGTATTTTGAGCTATCACTGCTATAGACACTGACCCAGTTCTCACCACTAACTTTCTTCAAGTAAGTGTTAGTGTTCAAGTGTGTTGGTGTGATAGTACACAAGGCCATCCTAGTTAATTTTGATACCTCTTACTCGTCAGAAGAAAAGCCTGCCACAGATAAATATATTTTATGGAATTGTTAATATGTTAAACCGTCCTAGGATGAAGTCCATTTATTATTTTAATGCTAATTGTTAGCAGTTGCATTATCGTTCATCAATTAGTTTTTTTCCTAAGTACTTATAAATCCTGATAATCTATGAAGTAAATGTTTGTGACTCCTATACTTGATAGATACAGTTTTCAAGAATCAAGAACATAACAATACAATTGCAGTAATTATGGCTAAATACAACCTATTTATAATTGCTGAAAATCTTCAGTATTTAAAAGTCACACAGCCTTCGAAACAAAATGTCGTGTATTTACGACGACCATGAAAGACAATGAATTTTATCAGTGACTATTAATTCTAAAAGGCGTAATATATTTCAAGGAACTGGTTGCTGTTTCACAATTAACTTTACGTAATGCCTTCTGGACCGGCGTAAGTTGCTGCGTTATAAGTTGTGGGGAGATCTTTGTCCAGCAAAGTTTCCATTTGCGTAGTTCTGTGCGAATTGTTGTGCAAATAATTGTGGTCGCGGCGCGCCGTAGCCAACAACTGATTACAGTAATTGGTCACAGCCCACGGACCCACCGCGCCAAGGCCGCACTCTGAACTCACGTCACTCCCACCACTAAAAACACATTCTACAGTACTTGAAATAGCTTTTTTGTTGAAAAAGGAAATCTACCAGTTAATTAGCACTTAATACATCAAATGCGATTTTGACATTCTTTCGTAACATTCTAAATTACAACTGGGCCGGATAACAAGCGATCTGCGTGTTATAATCAGCGCAAGTAGGAGTTTCAGTAGCACTGCGGAATCGTTTCATCGCTGAGCTGCTTTACTTCCATAACAGTACAGTGGATACAAAACTAATCCACTGTGCAAGTTTGTTTAGCTGCTATTTATTGTTTATATTATTATTCATTGCGTTATTTTTAGTCAATTTATTATTTGAATACAAAATAACGATTTAGTTTATTCGTTCTAAGCTTAAATCGTTAGTGTTAATCAAACCATATAATGATCACTGCTTCTAATGAGATAATGGGTGGGGCTAGGTACTTCGCTGCCAGCCTGTCCTCCTAGTTGCCACGGCAACATTAAACAGTAGGGGAAGAGTAGTTCTCCCTTTCACTTCCACCACTCAGTCCATTTCTCTCGCATAGGTGCATTCTGTAGGTCACATTCTAAGCGGTCTATCTATTGTGGCGTTTACTCCAAACAAGAGTGAAATCGGTCTTTTTCATGACGACGATTCGTTCTCCCCAGTTCTTTTAGCATGATCCCAAAGGTTCATTAACAGATTTTTTTTTAATTTTGCTCCACTTTTTCACCTGAGTTTGAACCTTTGGCATCAATGCCCTATCATTGTTTCTTTATTCGTCCATATTAACTCTAGACACCTTTCTTCTAAATTAATTATGAAAGCTATTTGACGATTAGTTTGATTGTGCTTGTAAGGAACTGATTCACGATTCGAACTTGCTATTGATGGTCATTTGAATTAAATGAGAGGCAAGAATGAAGGGTTTACAACTGATGTGACAAGAGTGTATCAACCGAGTCACGTAATTCCTTATTTAGTTTGAGGCGCGTAGGTGTACGAGATTCATTTATTACTGAAAACTACTCTAAAAATGTAGACAATACAGCCGGATGATTGTTGCTCAGTGATAAGAGAACCACCGCCAGTCGGGATCTCCCGATACCTAATTAACACTGCAGACAGTCTTAAGTCTACTTTAACGTAGTCTATTCTATAGTTCGCATTCTAGCTTGGAACCTAGTTGTATTTTCTCTAATTTATAGAGTCCACACCCACTTTTTGCTTCTAGCCAAACTGTATTCTGTAATATCCGACATCCTCATAGCTCACAAATCGTTCTTGCGTTGAACTTCTTGTTCATGGCCAATACAAACAAGCACAGTACCTTGGTTCGAGTCGTTTCCCCATTCTATCCAATCGAAGCCACTCCCCTCTCGCACATCTTGTATCGAGTAATCGAACACTTCCGTTTTATTGATTCACACGAACATTCCTGCCGTCGGTAAAATTATCCTATCAAAATTCTTGTAGAAGGTTGTTTTATTTTTAGTAACCTCCTCTTATGTTGTTTTTAAAGTGCTCTACTGAAAGCTACGCAACATTCGTAACAACTCAATCGTAGGCTTCATCGATAAGAAAAATAGAGAAATGGAAAAAGAAGAAACACAGAAACAGACAGTTGTGCAAGAGTTGAAGGACTACACCCACATGAATGTTGAAATTGGATCTAGTCGGAGAGGTACTGTGTCTTTTCGAATAGGTACTTAAACTGGCGAAAAAAAGCTAATAAAGGACTATGAATGTTTATTTTCTTTGAATCTAAAAGCTGACAATGAATGGAACTGTACTGCCGTTTCTTGGTTGGCCTTCAATGGCTGACGTCACAACATCGTGTTATCTGTTAGATCGTAAAATATTATGTTTGAAGTTAAAGCTAAACAGAGTCATTAACATTTTCGGGAGTGGGGGGCTCCAAATTTGACTGTGGGTGATGGGCAATTTCCTCAGGCCCCACTGCTGCAGCCTTCCGCTAAAACACTGAGCGAATCAGTTTTTTGTTTCATACTTACCTAAGATCCTTACACTTTCCATCATATTATATCTTCTTATTCTCTTTCCTCTAACTTTGCCTTCTATAGCTGTTCTCTATCTTCCCATCCTATTTTTTCCATCCTTCCCCAAATTCTCGCTCCTTTGCTTTCAATCTCTCTCGTCAGTCGTAAGAGCCCATGTTTCCTTGTCATTTAGTAGAACACTCCAAACAAAACATCTCATAAATCTTTTCCTCAACTTCTTATTCAACGGTCCATAAAGCAAACTTCTATTTTCATGAAATATTTCTGTTCCCATAGCAGTTCTTACTTTTATTCTCTTTCTGCAATTCTCCCTGTAGTGTAATGTTAACTCGTTCCTCAGTCTTCCTATTACTATAATATTTGTTTTATCTATGTTAATTTCTATCCTTTACTCTTCACTTATTTTATTTAACTTGTTTATCATTTCTATAAGCACTTCCTAACTTTCTGTTACTACAACCATATCCTCAGTCAGCAAAGCCAAGGCTCTTAATTAATTATTTCCGTCAACACTTCAGATACTGTACTCTGAATACAGTTTTATGTCGTTAAAGACCGCCGTATTAAAAAAATTCAAGGAATACAATACAGGATACAGAAAGCTGTAAGCACAACATAAATACAGACGGCTTGTTGTTAACACCAAAAGAAGGCTACCGTGACGGTTGGGCTACCTAGTACGTAACGCAGATTATCCATTTACTGTGTTCTGATAACAGGTCCACGTGAATAGGCCTGCGAGATAACAGAAGTGTGACATCTACACTTCATTCAACATGTCTGAAGTTTAGTAATTGTTGTGTAGTAGTCAAACCGCAAACTTAACTGTTGTTCATTTAATTTGAGGCGTTAATAAATCGCTTTCAACTTTCACCTCTTAGCTCAGCTTATCCACCTACAGGTGTTTACTTAAAACCAAAACCCTATGTGGGCGTAACTAACAGACTTCTTATGCATCTACGATGCAACACAAGAGCAAGTTGTCAATTTGATCGCCTTGTCCTTCAATATTGTGACATTCAGAGTGGTCTCCATCCTGGGAACCGGTGATGCGGAAGTAATGGATGGGTCGCTGACCACCTGCCCTGCTTGTTTACAACCTTTGGGGCACAATGGCTTACGCATGAACGCCCCTTTACCTCTTCAATGAACTTCTAGAATCTTCTGGGTTGACGAGCCAGCTCTGTCATGGAACTTCGGACGCAGGGGAATTCGAGAAGCTTCTGGATAGAGACCTGCAGGTGATATATACGGCCCGGATACCAGCGCTAGTCAGTCAGTCAGTCAGTCAGTCAGTGAGTCTAGAGCCTACAGCCTGGGTGTTTGCAGCGACAGTGAGCGAGTTCTACAGTGCGAGTGAAGTGTCGAAGTATAGTGAAGTGGTCTACGGAGAAGTTACCGGTGAGTGGTTCGTTGTGGGGATCAACGAAGGAGCAGTGCGGTACTTGTGGACGACTTCTGAAGGGACACTGAAGAAACTGTGAGTGAACTGTTAGCTTTGGACTGTAGGTAGTAGGGAATCTAGTAGAGTCAATTAGTAGTCAGTAATTGTAAATAATAGTAGGGAATCTAATAGAGTCACTTTATAGTTAGTAATTGTAAATAATAGTAGAGAATCTAGGAAAGCCACTTTATAGAGCTAGGAATTGTAATTAAAAGAAGGGAATTTAGTAAAGTCACTTTGCAATTAGTAGTTGTAATTGATTGCCATTTATTTGATGCCATCTAAGATTGTAAATATAAATTAGTTTAACTGTAACAGTAGGCCTAATAGTAAATTGTACTTTTCACAATAGTTTAAAGTAAAGGAAATACCCATTTAATTGAATAAAATAATTTTTATAGAGTCAATAAATTTAGTAATTGTTTAGTAGAACGTGTTGCTTATTTGTAAAACCCACATAGCGATTAATTATTTAAAAATTAGGACGTAAAAACGTCACACTGGTGTCAGAAGTGGGATTGATTTGTTAGAGCAACTCGTTTAATATTTTTATTTATTGATAGTTATTATTAAGCTGTTTATTGAATTCATTTACTGTAATTCTATATTGTTCAGACGTAGTTTTACAAAATAACGATGGCATCTAGTGGAGTTAAGTTAGTAGACTTAAAAGTGGCTGATTTGAAGCGGGAGTTAGAAGAGAGGGACTTAGATCATACTGGAACAAAATCAGTTTTAGTAAGTAGACTTAAGCAGGCAATGCTAGAAGCAGGGGATGATCCAGAAACATTCCTTTTTGAAACTGAAGCTAGTTCACTTAAATCTATTACCAGAAATGTCGAGAAATTACAAAATGACTTAAAAGGAAATGCAGAGAAATTACATGAATTACAAAGTGACTTAAAAGGAAATGCAGAGAAATTACATAAATTACAAAGTGACTTAAAAGGTGACTTAAAAGAAGTGAAAGATGACTTAACCGAAAAACTAAATAGTAATTGTAAAACCTTAAAGGAAGAGTTAGCTACAGAATTTAATTATAAAATTTGCCAAGTAGAAGACGAATTTAAAAAACAATTAGATGACTGTTCGAACGAATTTAAAAACAATTAGATGACCGTTCGAAGCAATTAGGTGATAGGATTAGGGTTTTAGAAGAAATGGTTCAGGGGACTAAGGAGTCAATAACCTGCAACGAACCACCTGGGATCTCAGGAAGTGGACAGCAACCACCCAGCCTGGAACCTCGGTCGAGTGTGAGTCCACCCGTAAATAACGCAAGTTTGCCTACCTTCGACGGAAAGATGTCCTGGGAAGATTTTATTACTTTGTTTGAGACTGCCGCTGCTGTCTACAATTGGCCATCATCAGCGAAGGCGTCCATGTTGTGCCTTTCACTTCGTGGAGAAGCTCTGAGCGTACTGCAAACCGTTCCACCTGCTGAGCGACATAATTACGAAGATTTGATTAGACGGTTGGAAATGCGGTTCGGACATAAACACATGGAACTGGTCTACAGATCTCAGCTCAGGAGTCGTCACCAGAAGTCCAATGAGAGTCTTCAAGAATTCGAAGCTGACATCGCACGATTAGTGAGGGGCGCTTATCCCACAGTGGACGAAACTGTCTACGAGAGCCTATCCATTGAAAGGTTCCTCGATGGACTGCGGGATGCTGAGACGCAGCAGGCTGTAAAGTTGGCCCTGCCTAACACGTTAAACGAGGCCCTGACGCAAGCCTTAGAGTTTGAGGCCGTAAAGCAATCCGTCCGGGGCCAGGCACGTCTGCGAGGAGTCTACGCAGAGGAAGAAGAACCTATGAAGATAGAAGATATCGTAAGAAAAGTGCTTGATGCCCTGAGGGACCGGAAGAAGGAGATTCGCTGTTGGGGGTGTGGAGAGTTAGGCCATCCCCGAAGTAAATGCCCGAGTAAAGCCTCTCGGGGGCAGAGGCAGGAAAACTAAAAAGGGTTGATGGGAAGGGGCAACTGTCAACCCAGCAACTTGAGGCCCCAGCTAAGAGCATCATCGTAGCATCTTTGTCAGGTCAGACCAACAGCCTTTACATAGACGGATTGGTAAACGGGGAGCCCAGAAGCCTTTTGCTGGACACTGGTGCAACGATGACGATACTGAATGAAGATATTTGTCCTTTCTCTATGAAAATAACTCCGACGACCTGGACAGTGAAGACTGCGACTGGGGACTTTGCCAGCGTCCGCGGGGAGACAGTTGCCACCTTCTGCATCGGGGGTGCATGTCTTGAGCATCGCGCTCTTGTAGCTGACATTGAGGAGGACGTCATACTCGGCATGGACATGATGACGAAACTTGGCTTACAGTTAGACCTCAGGAAAGGAGTGACGACCATTGGGGGAGAGGAAGTTGCTCTTCAGCATAGGAAGAATTTATCTTCTTGGGTGCGCTTGTTGAAGGACGCCACTCTGCCACCTCAAACTCAGAAGATCGTCAGAGCAGAAATGGACAAGACTATTCCGGAAGGCCAGAACTTAATGCTGGAACCAGTTATAAACGACGAGGAACTTGGACGTGGGGTACTTGTAGTGAAAACACTGTTCAAATCTTCTAAGGAAGTTCCAGTCCGTATAATGAATTTGAATGACCATCCTGTTGCATTGAAACAAGGTAAGCTCCTTGGTAAATGTTCTTCGGTTTCTTCTGTTTCACGAGCTGATAGGAATATCTCTTCAGACCATAAAAACCTTCCAGAAGACATAGCGGAGTTTGTAAGAGATGCATGCAGGGGAATGACATTGGATCAAACGAAGCAAGTCGCTAGGCTAATAACAGAGTATCAAGATGTGTTTGAAACTGCTACGGGGCCAAAAGGTAGGACAACTGTGGTTCAACATAAAATTGATGTTGGAGACGCTAGACCAATCCGTCAAATACCTAGAAGACTACCCTGGGCGAAGAGAGAAGAGGCAGAGCGAAAAATAAAAGAAATGGAGCAAGATGGAGTGATTGAGCCCTCCAGCAGCCCATGGACTTCGCCGGTAGTACTAGTAAAGAAGAAGGATGGGACTTCCAGGTTCTGCGTGGATTACCGACTACTGAACAATGCTACGAAGAAAGACAGTTATCCCTTGCCCCGGATTGACGACACTCTGGATGCTCTCGGAGGCTGTAAGTTCTTCTCGACCCTGGACTTGAAGAGCGGGTACTGGCAGGTGGAGATAGCTCCGGAGGACAAAGAGAAAACAGCGTTTTCCATAGGGAATGGAAACGGACTTTGGCAGTTCACGGTGATGCCCTTTGGACTCTGCAATGCTCCAGCTACCTTCGAGAGACTCATGGAAAATGTGCTACGGGGACTGACTTGGGAAACTTGTCTAGTGTATCTGGACGACATCATAGTCCTAGGGAAGACGTTTAACGACCATCTTCAGAATCTGGAGAAAGTTTTTAAGAGGCTTCGTTCTTCCAACCTGAAGTTAAACCTAAAAAAATGTAATCTTTTCAAGAATAAGGTTAACTATCTTGGACACGTAGTGTCATCTGAAGGAGTGACTGTGGACCCGGAGAAGATTAGCACCGTGAAGGAGTGGCCTGTCCCACGTAACAAACATGAGGTGAGGAGTTTTCTTGGACTTTGCACCTACTACCGCCGCTTCGTGAAGGGCTATGCTGATATTGCTAAGCCACTGACCAAGCTCACCGAAGAACAGCGTAAGTTTGAGTGGACTCCGGAGGCTAGTGAGGCTTTTGATACACTTAAAACTTCCCTTTGCAGCGCTCCAATCTTAGGGTTCCCACGGTTTGGAGAGAAATTCATTGTGGACACGGACGCCAGCGATGTGGGTATAGGGGCAGTTCTCTCCCAAGTTCAGGACGACCATGAAGCTGTAATAGCTTACTTCAGCAGAACGCTATCCAAAGCAGAGAGGAATTATTGCGTCACCAGAAGAGAGCTACTTGCAGTCGTGAAGTCATTAGAGCACTTTCACAAGTACCTCTATGGACAGCCTTTCCATTTAAGGACCGACCATTCTGCCCTGACTTGGCTAATGAACTTCAAGAACCTGGAGGGACAGACAGCTCGATGGGTGCAGCGTCTTCAAGAATACAACTTCACCTCTGAACACCGACGAGGGAGAAACCATTCCAATGCCGACGCCCTGTCTCGCCGACCTTGCCCAGAGGGTTTTAAGCACTGCTCCAAGGTAGAAGAAAGGAATCCGTCCGTGGAAGTGCGTTGTGTCTCTTTGGAGCCAGCTAGTGGATGGGAGCCGGAGGACCTCCGTAAAGAACAGCTTGAGGATAGTGAGGTTGGACCACTGCTGCGGGAGAAGGAATCGGGGGCTCGTCCTAGCTGGGAAGACATTGCAGCTAGGAACCATGTGTATAAGAGCTACTGGGCACAGTGGGACTCAATGAAGGTTAAGAACGGAGTGCTTATAAGAATCTGGGAGGCCCCTAATGGTAGGAAGCAGATTGAACAGATTGTGCTCCCCAGAAGTAAAAGAAAGGAAGTGCTGGAGGAGATCCACAATGGAGCATCTGGTGGGCACTTAGGTGTCAACAGAACGGTGGACAAGCTACGTCAGCGGTTCTACTGGTTGAACTTGAGGGCTGATGTAGAGAAGTGGTGCCGCCAATGTGATGTCTGTACTGGAAGCCGAGGGCCACAAACAAGAAGTCGAGGCAGAATGCAACAGTATAACGTTGGGGCACCCTTCGAGAGGATCGCCATCGACATCGCCGGTCCATTTCCCATGTCAGATGCAGGAAATAAATATCTCCTGGTGGCCATGGACTACTTTACGAAATGGCCAGAAGTATACGCCATACCAAATCAAGAAGCAGCAACAGTGGCTGGGTGCTTGGTGAACGAATTCATCTGTCGGTATGGAGTGCCACGTGAGCTGCACAGCGACCAAGGGACGAACTTCGGATCCTTGTTGATGAAGGAGGTGCTTCAGCGTCTCGGAGTGCACAAGACACGGACCACTGCGCTTCATCCGCAATCTGATGGGATGGTCGAGAGATACATAAAGACACTCGTTGGACACCTCAGGAAAGTTGTGTCCACCAATCAGCGGGATTGGGATCGGAAGGTGCCCATTTTCCTCCTGGCGTACAGATCTTCGGTCCACGATACTACGGGTTTCACCCCAGCGAGGATGATCTTCGGAAGGGAGCTGCGGCTGCCTAGTGACCTCATGTTCGGCCTGCCACCTGACGCAAAGCAGCCCGCAACGGACTACGCCTGCGAGCTCGTCGACCACCTACACGACACTCACGAGTTCGCTCGTCAGCACCTAAAAATGGCCAGTGACAAAATGAAAGCTCGCTACGACCGGCAAGCCAATTCGACTGGATTCCAGGTGAACGACCTGGTGTGGCTCTACAGTCCCCTCCGGAAAAAGGGGAGATGCCCGAAATTTCAACAGGATTGGCAAGGACCTTATCGGGTAGTGACACGAATCAACGATGTGGTCTACAGGATTCAAAGACACCCAAGAGGCAAGATGCTTGTGGTCCACCTTGATCGCCTAGCACCGTACCATGGAGCGGAAGCTGATCGGGACGATCAGCCTTAAGGAGGGGGCAGTGTGACATTCAGAGTGGTCTCCATCCTGGGAACCGGTGATGCGGAAGTAATGGATGGGTCGCTGACCACCTGCCCTGCTTGTTTACAACCTTTGGGGCACAATGGCTTACGCATGAACGCCCCTTTACCTCTTCAATGAACTTCTAGAATCTTCTGGGTTGACGAGCCAGCTCTGTCATGGAACTTCGGACGCAGGGGAATTCGAGAAGCTTCTGGATAGAGACCTGCAGGTGATATATACGGCCCGGATACCAGCGCTAGTCAGTCAGTCAGTCAGTCAGTCAGTCAGTGAGTCTAGAGCCTACAGCCTGGGTGTTTGCAGCGACAGTGAGCGAGTTCTACAGTGCGAGTGAAGTGTCCAAGTATAGTGAAGTGGTCTACGGAGAAGTTACCGGTGAGTGGTTCGTTGTGGGGATCAACGAAGGAGCAGTGCGGTACTTGTGGACGACTTCTGAAGGGACACTGAAGAAACTGTGAGTGAACTGTTAGCTTTGGACTGTAGGTAGTAGGGAATCTAGTAGAGTCACTTTATAGTTAGTAATTGTAAATAATAGTAGAGAATCTAGGAAAGCCACTTTATAGAGCTAGGAATTGTAATTAAAAGAAGGGAATTTAGTAAAGTCACTTTGCAATTAGTAGTTGTAATTATTGATGCCATCTAAGATTGTAAATATAAATTAGTTTAACTGTAAAAGTAGGCCTAATAGTAAATTGTACTTTTCACAGTAGTTAAAGTTAAGGAAATAATTCATTTAATTATAATAAGTTAATTTTATATATTCAATAAATTTAGTAATTGTTTAGTATAACGTGTTGCTTATTTGTAAAACCCACATAGTGATTAATTATTTATAAATTAGGACAAATTAAAAACGTCACAATATTTTCTGTCCTGTAACATAGGTTCATTTTTTCTGTAGATATTGTCACTCAATTTCTAACACATACCGCCAACATACTCGTGTAGAACTTTCCCGACCTGCAACTAGTGTAGTTCTCAGTGGTTAGTACTTCTGTTAACAAAGCAGAAGGTGACTGGTTCTAATCCCGGTAGGAGAGAGATTTAAAACAGGCAAAAAGTAACAGCTGTTTAAATGTAAATAACGGTGTTTATGATATGTTAACAGCGGTTGGTTTAAACTAGGGGACACCCCTGCACGCTTCGCGTCCCAGCCCCGTCGCAACGTCTGAATACTATATGAAGAATTGCACTGGCGTAGACAGAAATAAGTAGTACCATCGAATTGGCACACACTTTCCCCCATATTAAACATTTAAAAAATTGAAAACTTTGAAAATGACCAGTTTGATTCCCAACTATGTTTTTTGACATAACTCAAACACTAGTCAAGTTAGGGGCATCCGGTTTTTATAAAATATTTTAAATTGCAATTCACAGCTTTCCTGAAAATTTAATCCAAATCGTTGGAGCCGTTTTTGAGAAAATTATATTTTTGTATGTTTTTTCCATAAAAAACTAACATTTCAAAAAGTGAAAAAGTGATTTTGAGAGATTGGCTAAATACACCTACTTACCAAATTTCGTAAAAATTGATCCATCCGTTTGGTATCCAGCGAACTGCACATACACACAGACCTACACACATACCGACAGACACCAACATTTTTTTCGAAAAAAAACACTTGGGTTCAGGGGACCCTAAGATGGATTTTTAGACCAACCCTAAAAAAATCTTTGTAAGATCACAACGTTTTCTATATGCTAACGCATATGAGAGAAAGTAACAAAATCCAAACTTTTGTGTTTTCATGTTTAAATTGATATTTATTGTCTGCCAGTTGGTAACGTCTCCTGTATAACACTCGACCATATCTCAACAACCATCCAAGTGCTGTAGCCATCGTTCACCAGTAGGCCTATCTATCAACACTTGACTCTTGCGGGTTACTTCAAAAAGAGGTTGGTTAACGTCCGAAAACGTTTTCGTTGATGATCTTAATACTTATTTGTTCATTATTCATTAGTAAGACGTCCATAGTAGAGAGTTGGGCGAATATGAGGGGCGAATGAGTGTGACGAGTGTTAACGAACGAGTGTAGTAATTGTTACTAACTAAAGTCAACTCTTCCTCAGTAAGAGCTATTCGATGGGTTTTTTATAGATAAAGATTGATTTAGAATGAACATGGGAAAATACATTACATTGTCTGTGAGATTGGACCTGTTTGGGTTTATTATTAATATATGGTCTATTGTTTGCATTAACGTTTACATTGTATTTTTGAAAATCAACTATACCCTTAATAAATGCCATTTAATTTTGTGAATTAAATTTAGTATCGCGTTTAATACATATAAACTATGTTTTACACTTATTTATTTATATTCGTGCTGTTAAAGCAAACAAAATCGTATTAGCCGAAATCAGTTACGCAGTATGGCGACCTTCGAAATTCATTCTGGCGTATTCATACGTTTCTATTATAACCTTAACTACAGACAAACAAGTTCAACCTCACAGACAAGAGGCAATCTAGTGTATCTTTCCATGTTCATTCTTTCTGCGGTCAGACAGACTGTACGTGTGTAAGGAGTGATGCTTAAAGTGGAATTTATTTTTACTGGGTTGTAGATATAAAACACTACTCCCCATTTCCGCCTTCATCATAACCTGGTCTTCACCTTACAGTGTTTTCGACATCAATTAGGTTTGCGAAGTTGGTTAGAGCCCAGCTTCATAACCTATTTTTTTAGATGGATCAGCGGATAGCCATCGGCTGTTCATTTGTCGTTGTGCTATTAAATGACACTTTTTAGTTTGTAACAATGATTAGATTCGCTCATCTTCACTCATTCGAAATCTATATTCGCCCATATCTTGACGACCGGAGTTTTAAGAATAAATAAATGACATAGTTATAAAATCTGATTTTTCAGGTGGTTGGCTTCTACGAAGCTTCTGTGTATCATGTTCCCTTTTGCAGTAAAAAAAATTACATTTAACATTTATATGCTTTTTATGGTTAGAGCGTGGTTTGTAGATAGTTTATTGTAGAAACTGAAAATTGAAAACCTAAGTTACAGTATTCATAGTGTTTATAGGAAATTAATTAAATATTGTAACTGTAGGATAGCTCGTAAACGGATTGGTCAACGATTAGTGTGATGATTATTTACCTCTCAACGTTAAAATGAAGTGCAGAATGGCCTTGCGGATAGAACGGGTTTGCATATTAACGACATCGTGTGTACCGAATGACGAAACATCGACGTGCTGAGGTCATAAGTGTCTATCGCACGAACTCCATGTCTAAACGCCATATAAGTCTTAGATAATCGAGCACTTGCGTCACTAGGGTTGAGACTGAAGAAGATCTGTAAGGAGTCCTGCAACGGAAGGAGTCTCACGACATAATGATTCTCGTGAATCCATCACCATTATTCGGTTAATTGATAGGTATAACCTACCCTTGCTAAATGTCAATCATGGTGTGCCGCAAGGTTCAATTCTAGGACCAAATCTGTTTTTATGTTACTTGAAAGGAATCAGACATTTAAATTCTGGCAAAATGAGTCTATTTGCTGATAATATCGACATTACCATTTCCAGTAAGTATTACGATCAGATTGATAAACTTCGTTTGGTCAACTATTTTCAGTTAGCCAAAAATTAAGTTGCATAAATCTTTCAGTTAGTCCAAAGTATTAATGGCAATACTTAATAATTTTGGACATTTCTCTTAACTGGTGTGAATAAGCAAATCCACTCAAAATATTTCGTATTATGGCCTGAACATTTGCTGAAGAGACAGAAACCGAGAGTGAAAACAAAGAAATGTAAAATTCTACGAAACTAAATAAGGGTTAATCGTTGAATGTTGTGAAGATTGATAGTGATAGACTTTGTTCTCAGCCGTTTTACAAAAGACACGCCCATCCTCTCAGTGGGTGCTATTACTGAATAAGTCGAGAATATCCGTGTCGAAAAGTCCATAGCAATCGAATAAAGATTTGTATACATTGTCTAGAGGGTCCGCGTTATGTATATAAACATACTATATACAGTACTATGTAGTGTATAGGTGTTAGTAAAGGTTCGGTATTGTCAAGGGGAGGGGACTGAGTCGTAGATTTGTCACCCTAAAGCACTGAATAACAAGATAATCACTATAACATCATCAAGAATGTTTTGCCCTCAGGCAGGTCCTGTTAAGCCTTTCGCCAAACCTCTCTGTTGTCCCATACTTCCCTCCGATCACATCACATGTCCTAACCAAAACATTGTTTTCTTCTTATACAGTAGTTTTAATTATTTCCCTCTCTTCGCCCGATCTCCTTATTTTTCTTCATTTCGCACTTAGCTAATTTTCTCCACCGTTCTCCAAGTTGACTCTCCGTTGCTACAACCTCTTCTCGTCTTCTTTCCTAGAGTCCATGTTTCCGCTCATAACAAAGAATATAAATTCCATTGTCTGTGCCTAATATCTCCACGATAGCTGTAGGTCTCTTAGTTGGTCAATTCCCTAATGATCAGTTAACTTTAATTAGTTACACAGACTAGAGACAACACTCGTTCGTGATCACTACCACACTCATTCGCAACACATATATTTTATATTGGCGTCCCAAAGAATGCAATTCATATAACAAAATCTGTAAAGTTAACTAAAACACACATAAAACTGCTGAATGACCTAGCGATCCCCATCACGATCACCTTGGTTTGTATTCGCCACTTTTATCTTCTCTAATGTTAGGTTAGGAAGGTCAGTTTAGTGTTGTAAAATTCTTTCCTACCATTAGTTCACCTACTAGTCACTTCAGCGTGTGCTGGAGAGAGGCATACTACTGTGCTACCTGTGAACGCCGAACATGAATTATTTACTGAACAGGAAAGCAGGCTTCACGGGGCTCATATGAGCGGACGGTCCTCTTGACAACGGTGTAGTCTGCAATTGATAAAACTAAGCACTACGTAAATAAATGTCTTGTAATTGGAGACAATATTACAAGTAAATGGACGTTAACTCCAGGTACTGACCCACCCGCTCGCCCATGCACGTACGGTGGTACTGACCCACCCATACACATACGGTGTTACCCATACCATAAAAAAGGTGGTGCAATCGGTTTTCGGTGAGTTAATTATTTCCCAATTTTATGATAAAAAATAGGTAATATACCTTCCTGGAAACAGAAAAAATACAACACTTTTTTTGTAACAACTACATTAGAACTTGTGGCTTTATGAAGTGGCGAATTCAGTTTATTTTAAATAAACTAGAAGATAAAACCGTTTAAAGTACATATTTAATTCTTTATAACTACGTTTTTTACACATAACTGAAGGGGTTAAGATGTTTTAATATATTTATAATTTTAAAAGGTAAAAAAATATAAAAAATATCTTTCTTTATATTTAAAATTATAAATATTTTTACATTTTTTATTTTAATATGACATACATGAGACATTTATTTATTTGTACCTTTTTTATAAGTATTTTTCTCAAAAAAATGTGTTCAATCGCAGAAAAAAAAGCCTGAAAACTGTAGCCGTCTTTTGAAATCCTTATCACAAAAGCTTTGAAACAAAGAAAAATTGACGGGTGACTGATTTTTATGAACCATAAAGTTCCCAGTTCTCAGAGCCGCAGAGAAAAAACAGAGGTCACTTTCTGAGGCCGCAGCGAATGCCTCAGTGGCAGTTAGAAATACATTACAACTAATTTACATTTTTATGCATTAGCAGTAATAATTACTACGTTTATCCTTGAGGAACGGGGGGGGGGGCGAGGGAACAACTGACAAGGCACTGGCCCCGTCATCCGCACGGGCAAACTGAAGAAGTAAGTACTGTACTCGACACACATTCAGCGCACTATTTGGTGCTACATCTGTTTCCTTTTTTTATTCCGAGCCTGATGAATAGTTGACGAAGCCTCAGACAGTTAACTTTTGAATCTTCATACATCTTTAATTGGCAAATTGTGAACTAACGCAAGTTTCCAATTTGGACCCAATTCATTTTTAGACCCAATTTGTTTTGCTGTCGGAAGGACGTGATTTGAACTAGTAAACTAGTTTGCCTTTTTTTGGTCACGTTTTCCGCTTCATACCGTACAAGCATTCTCAGCGGCAGTGTTCACTAACTGTATTCTGCCTTGTATTTTCGGTTCAGTTAAGTACACTTTTCACACTTGTATTGCCGTTATGTCCAGTGAGTGTTACCGACTCACAAATGTCACTAATCACCAGCTATTCGTGGATATAACGGACTGAACACACTTCACTTCTTGTAATGTGAACTATATTGTCGCCTACTTTACTGTACTTATTGCAAAGTGTAGGTGATGGTCGATAAGTTGTATAAACGACTAGTCAACAGAGCTTGCTTCGCTTCAGCGTGGTTATCTACGGTTGTTTACCCTTCCCTTCGTGGTTCTCTCTAAACACCAGATCAATATAATTGCTCAGACTGTTGCCGTTTTTTCGATTTCAAAGTTTTTTAGTCTAGAAACTCTTACAAGTCTAATTTTGAGGGGATGCAAAGTATAGTGCAGTCATAGGCCCAATCAGGTCAGTAGAAATGACCTTGAACATATCACAATGAAAACCAGATTAGCCAAGCTTTTGTGTCATGTTTGTGTGTTTTTGTTTAAGATGTTTGAAATACATTATTACATTAAATTAATGCCAATGTTACTCTTATGGAATAAAAGGAAACGTCGAGGCCTGGGGTTGTTTTTTTGTACCCCTTAGGAATGGAATTCCAAGATATCCTTTCTTAGTGGGTCTCTACGATAGACAAGCTAACTTACCTCCAAATGTTACTAAACGTCTGTTCAGTGATTACAAGGTAGCAAGCCAGGCACTGATACGTGACCGCCAGCTGTGAAGTTGACACCTGTTGATTGATGTGTGGATGTAATCACTTTAGCCTCGTTACAATGGTCTGTGTGCTATAGAAAATGGACAGTTTCAATTTGTAAACATATTTATAGTGTCAAGTGAACTATTATGTTAATTCTGACGTTTGTTATCTTACATTTAAACACAAAAAAGGTGATCTCTTCTTCGTGTCTTGGCAGATAAATTATGATTTATACGTATAATTGATGTTATAAACAAAATAACTGTTCATTTTTTTACGGGTTAATTTTTTTTTCAAAGCATTGTTTTAGCGTTAGGTGCTATTTCCCGAACCTCTAGTCACCGCTGAAAAGTCGACATTCCTATATAGTACGTACAATAGTCTTGCCACATCGGGCTCTAAACTGTACGGTTTGTGCTCAGTATTATAACGAGTTATGGTAAAAACTGTATGATTATTAAAGATCCAATATAGTGGACCAGGGAATAAAACAACTATAGGATTACTCGATTTTTCGTAAAAACCAAATTATCTTGCCCTAGAACAGTTCTCCGCCTATCAAATGACACTTGAAGTGTTACGATACGATAGTTAATAGGAACCGAAACATCGGATTATAAACCCGTGTATTTGTAGTTTTTCGTGAAGCGAAACGCCTCTTTAAGTTTTATTTAACGTATTATAGCTTTGTTACATGTAATAACAAAGTGTTAGAACGGATAAATATCGTGGAAAACCTATAATTCTGGTTATTTTGATATTGCTTAAAAATTATTCTTTAACCTACTTTTTTTGTACAATACGTTATACTTTGACAATTTATAGGTTTCAGAGAATCTTGTTAGTCAATATTTAAGGAGCGGGCGTTTGTTTACATTTTCAAAGACATTTCTACGAATGTGCTTGTGTTGAAGGTAAGCCATGTCGGAGGAGTGGTCAGTGTCGACAGCGTTGCATTGTGTCGTGTAGTGTTACGCAACTTTGTCGCCGCAAGTGTTCAAATTGGCGTGGCGTGTGTCAGTTCTGCGACAAGGAAACGCCGGATACAGTGAACAACGAATTATGGCATTTGTTCGTTGGGTAACTACTCGTATAAGAACGCTACGAACAAAGTAAATATCTACACGCGTCGCTTGTGTACAATCACAGAGAAGAATGAAACAGAGGTCGCTTTCTTATTGCCGTAGCAAACGGCCAAGTGGCATTTCTGAATAGATTACAACTATATCGTACATCTTTATACATCTGTAGTAATTTACAGTGAACCCTTGATTTAACGGACTGAATGAATCAGGCCCACACATTTTATACATAAAACTGTTGTATAAAAATTCCTTCAGTGCGTGGTATATAGCAACTAGATACTGTAAAACTGTCCGTAAGCTGTACGTTAAATCCAAAGTCCGTTAAATCAGGGTTCGTAAAATCGAGGGTTTACTGTAGGGATTTGTAGGTATTTGAAGGGACTGACAAGGTGCTGGCCTCGCCATCGTATGGCAAACTGCAGTACTCGACACACATTTAGCGCACTGTTGGATGCCACCTCTGTTTTTTCGTCTCTGTGGTATAAGTAGCAGACAGCCCTCGCTTCGCTACTGAGTGGTTCCCTACGCTTGCTAACCCTTCCTTGCGTGGTTCTGTCTAAAGCATCACACCAGTACAACAGCTCAGCCTGCTGCTGTTCTCTTAGATAGCATCGTTTTATAGTGTAGAAAACCCTACAAGTCTACTTTAGGGAGGTGCAAAGTAGTGCAATCATGTCAGAGTTAGTAGAAATTTCTTTTGTGTCATAATTATGTTCTTTTCGTATTATCTGTTTTTAATAACGTATTAAATTAAACGAGTACCAATGCTACTTTTATGGGAAAAAGGAAACGTTGTAGGGCGGTTTCTACTCCTCAACAATGGAATTTCGAGATGAGTTTCTTTGACAGAAAAGATAACTTCCCTCCAATTTTTATTAAAATATACTCAATTGTTCCGGAGACTTTACGGTACAATGGTGATGCTTAGTTTTTGAATTATATGTACATTAAGATATAAATGAATCACATGGTAACTTGTTGAACGTGCAACTAAATACAGTGTAAGGTTGGCACGCGACCTTCTTATCTGGTGTCGTATTAACGTAGAGCTATGTTATGTATCAATCCATCAACGAGTACAGCTGTTTGGCATATACAACGAAACTATCGATAGGCGTGTACATCGTAGAGTTATATCAGTGACGTATTCTCTTTTGTCATGAAGGTGTTGAGGAAGAAAATTATTTTTTTGCAGCGATTTTTGCACTATTTTCGATAGTTATATATATTTGGTTGGGAACGAATTCTGTCTGTCGACGGTACTAAATTATTTACTGAAAGTACAAATTAACGGTTTTAAATTGCCTTAAACTTACGCTCGGTTAGGACTAAACCCTAAACTAAGAATGCATTCTGAAATAATATAATTAAAATTTGGAATCCTGTAAGTATGAACAATGTTCAAAATAGGAAGACTGTGATGTTAAACATTTTAAGTTTAATTTTAAATTGTTTATTACCAATAGGCCAAGATTATGACTACAATCGTCGATGTCAAGATTATATATCGTTAGTGATGATGGGAACCTGCCACCCCGACCGTGTCCATTGATTGTACTTTATCTGAATGCAACAATGCTACGGGGATGTTATTGCAAGTTGCCGTCCTAAACCGGAAGTTAATTCAGGACATCAAGATACATTGACCCGACCGTATCCATTGATTGTACTATAACTAAATCCATCAATCCATCCATGCTACGGGGATGTTATTGCAACCTGCCGTCTTATACCGGAAGTATACTCGGGACGTCAAGAAACATTGACTCGACCGTGTCCATTGATTGTACCATGACTGATTCTATCCACGCTATCAGGATATTATTGTAAGCAATACCGAAAGTTGATGGGGATCTCAAGATACATTGTACTGTAAAAATTAGCATCACGATATAGTGACGAGTTTGAGTCAAGTGTTTATATACGTACCGGAAGTACCCTCAGGATTTATAGGTGTGTTAACCCTTCCGTGTAGGCTACATCGATTGTACTGTAACTGCCAGTTACGCTTCGTCACGCTATTGTGGCGGTTCCGGAGTCACTGTTTTTATTTTAACTTCTCATATAAAAAGAGTGTGTAAGTTAGGTTATATGACGTGCCAATTTGGTTTTTGTAAGTATCCTGGTGACTAAAGCACAGTTAGATCAAGCAGAGTTTGTGTGGAACTGCCACAGAAATCAGAAAATTTCATTGAAAGTAAATCAAATAGTCAAAGTAACTCTTTTTCTAGTCAGTTTTACTGCGTTCTTTTCTATGACTACATGTACACATGTAGTAGACCCATCTGTGTTTGTTGTAATTTTGTGGAAATGCGATTGTTATTGAAAAAACGTTTTTTGAGTGTTGTAGTTTTCACATCATTAATAATAATAAAAAAAACGTAACTAAACGTATATAAAGTTCATCTACATCTTCAATTAAAACTGGTGTCAAACATATACGGTACGTGTGTTAAAGTTTTTGGGGCGTTAATAATTGTGGGTGTTCTAGCAGTAATGAGGCGACCCAGCCACTTGGCTACAGAGTTGCGAGCTGCAGATGAAAGTGATGCAGGTAACCTTGCCCGTTGAACCACTTGAATGAGCCTGACTGTAAATGGACATCGCGTGCACCAACCGATCGGACCTTGGAGTGGCCGGGGTCATCGCCTCCCACTGTGCTCTCACTATACATGCACAACACCGTTCTCGAAACACTTGACCTTTCCGGTCGGTTAGGCCCTCATCAGATCCGAATCCAATGGCGCTACAGAAAAGTTGTATTGTGGTTTCGTATAGGATTCTTGGGCAATTTGGAAAAAAAAAAAAACAAAAACAAACAAACCTCCATAAAGGCACTGGTTTGATTGTATAAGTGAATTGAATTATGTTATCTTATTATCTAAAAAAAGCCAGGTCCGGACGAAAAATTTTTTGTCTCCAAGGATTTTTCATTTTTGTGGGGGATTTCCGATAGCGAGAAATCGATTGGCACCAGTCTCAACCCTGGGAAAAATTCTGATTTCCGCCCCAAATGCTCCTAGACGTCCAGTGTTATCGACTTCTAGCAGAAAAAACACAGTATAGAACCATTATCGAATCTAGCAGAACGTTGGGTATCAAACTATAGGTATTTATCTCCTAAATCACATTATACCATTACATTTTGAAGAGACAACATTTAAGGGCTCTGCCCCCCCCCCAAATACAAATAAGCTCAAAAACCCAAAATTGGGTAAACTAATACACCCATGTGGGGTATCAAATTAAATGTATTCGTCTCTTAATTATTAATATACCATCACATTTTTAAAAAAAGACTATGTTTATGGACTCGACTGCTCCAAAAACAAAAAAAATCATGGTCATACTGCTTAAGAATCCTGGTGAGGTCGTAGACAGATCTTCCTCACGAGGCGATATGCTGATATCCACAAATGGGACTTTAGCAGTGTGCCTTGGTGAGGCTGCATGCGGACCTATCCCCCGCGAAGCCGTAAGCCAAGTTCCACAAAGGGGCCTGTAGTAGAGCGTCTTGGCGAGGCCGTAGGCTGAGCTCTCCCACGTGGCCGCAGGCCGAGTTCCACAAAGGAGCTAAAGGTAAATGCGGAAACGAAATTAATTAATAACCTACTAGCAACAACAAACTATCCTCAGAATCCTCTGGAATGTATGGATGCTACCTCTTCTTCAGAGGGAAGCTGTACTATTAAAGTGAATTATAAAAAAAAAAAATTGATTTATGGCCGTTTGTTATTTAAATCAATTGGTCATACAAGGTGTTCAGTAGATTACGGGAGTGATGAGTGGCGTCTTTTCCACAAACATAGTAGACTGTGATACCGGCCCAGTTAAGACCATGGTTGAGGTTCAATTCAATTCAATTTTTCTTTATTGTGTAAAGAAAAATTAAGGCTTCATTCAAGATCAATATGGTATGCTAATGTTTTACAGCCAGCTAGTACTGGCAGTCTCATGTTCACCAAACAGTGGAAAGACTACACTGCTGGAAATACAAGTAGGGAATAGCAAACGATCAGTCATTTGATTGTGGAATTTAAACTCAAACTATGGATAACATAGTAAATGATTACCCATAGCACCCTATTTAGGGGATTAGCTGGTCATACAATCAAAGAAGCAAGTTTTGTATGGTTGCAAAAAATTAGATTACCTCTGTGACCGGAGATCAGTATTAAAAAATGAAACAATAATAGTACAACAGAATAAAACAAAAATAAGACACCAAATAAGTATTTCATACTTTAAAGTGTATTTCCTTTGCATATATATTTTTCAATAGGTTTTCATTTTCCTTTTTTTTCAATGTTTGCTTATTGTATAGTTTAAATGTATACAGTGAGTGTAACAGTAATTATCTTGTAAATGTTAATGTGTTGCAGGTGGAAAGGTAGCATCTACAAGCTAGTATGGCCAGACCTAATAGCCTTTCTGACCTTCTACTATGCACTCAGCTTCCTTTACAGATGTGTCTTAGATCCGGACCAAAAAAAGTAAGCATCCACAAATAATCTGCATTAGCATTTTTGTCAGAAATATTGCTGTTGTTTTTCTTTTAGTATTATAGCTTTAGTCTTAATTTCTAGCTTATTTATTACATTCGTAAGAATAATTGTGGCCTAAAATTACTAAATTAATCTCTGCAATTCTTGTTATGCAGGGGTTTTTTGAAAAGAAATTTATGGTATAAAATTCTGTGTTCTTTCTTCTAATTTTAACTAACCAACCTGTTATGTAACATGTCACTTCATATTCAGAACTTTTAGATTTTTTTAAAAATATTGCACCAACTTCAAAATTGTTTTGCTGTTTATATTTAAACAAATTACATTTGTTCGATTTCAGTTCAAAAATACTTTTTATTTTATTTGTTTTTCATATCATATTTAAATTGCAATATTCAGTGTATTATTACAAAATTGTTTTCTTTTTACTGCACCCAACATATTACAATTTATTGAGTAATTAATAATGATTTTTAAAAATCCCACATTTTTATAGCATTTTTCTATGACTTCAAAAAAACCATTTTCTTAATTTTCAGTTGTAACCATAATATTTTAAAACTTAAAAAAAAAAAAAATGCCTGGGTGAACTTGCTCATGAATATGGGAAAATCTGTAAATAAAGAAATTTTAAGAGCAGAATGACCCAAGGAATTGTGTTTTGAATTGACTGGTTAAATTGACTCACACTTTTGTTTATTGTCATTTGATTTCCCTTGTTTTCACTTTTCTGTCTGAACATACATTAATCTATACCGTTATTACAGTATCATATCATTGTTTCTTGTTATGTTCTTGTTTAAATTTTTTGAGTTTGTGTTGTTTTAAATGTTTTATCTGTTATAGTTATACTTTTTAACAAACAAAAATGTTTAATTATTTTGTGTGTTTAAGATATCTCTTTATTATTTATTCATTTATTTTTATACATATTATTATGACAGAGATATCATAATCTATCCAGAAATTACTAAATTCACCTCATAATTTACTTAGTATTCATATTTTTGACTTGGTTTTATGATCAGTCACTATCTGAATTTCTTCTGAATCTGTTTTGATTTTGTTGTTGTTGTAAATATTAGATACAACTGTGTGGAAACTTCAGTTATACCACAGTCTTACGGCGTAAAGTCATGACACTTCCATTGATGCACTTGACGCAAGCGCTCCAAGTAACCGGACCTCATAACTGTGTTGTATTTCCGTTGTATTGCATTGTATCTTGTAAAGAAGTGAAACAATAACAACAGAAAAAGGTCTATAAAAGATTACTAATGGAATATAATAATGATCAGCTCATTGAGCTCATTGGAGCCATTTTACATTTACTAATCACAGCTGTGGATGTGAACAGTGCAGAGATAACGCTGCTGGCTAGCCGCTAGGATCACTAGCGTCGTTCTTGTCACCAATATTTAACAGAGTGTCGTGGCTCTATGTTTATTAGACTGTGGTTATACTTTGTCAATTAATATACTATTCATATTATAAAACATCAAAATGTACTAGTTTTACTAACAATTTTCCTCGATTAGCTTTAAGCTAGAGTGACGATTATTTGCAAAATACTTTTGAATTAGTTGATAGAATTGATTGAAATAATGCAGTTCCATAATTTGGAGCCAATGGAGATTCCACAATATCATTTTTGAATCAAGGAACCATGAAGTCGTTTGAGGCGGGAAGAGGTGACTTGTGGTTTGTAAGCTAGTGCCCGGTGGGCAGTGAGTGGCAGGCCGTTGACCAGATAATAGACTTCTATACTCATTTCAATTGGCGTGTAATGGCTCATCATGACAACAATGCTCGTGTCCTGATGGCCAGACAATTCAATGTTACGAGACATTCAAACAGCTATTTGGATAATTGGCTATTGATATACTTTGTATATACTAAGGCTAATAAATTGATAATATTATTTAGAAATCAGTACATTCACAAGTTAAGCGATAATTACAAGCCAATAAATTGATAAAAATCAACATATGATAAATACCATTCAACAGTAATAGTTGAGAAATAAAAAGTAACAAAAGTAGACAAAATTAATAAAAAAGCTAAACCATGGAAGCTAATATTAAAAAAAAAAAAAAAGGTAGTTTAAGTCATACCTGTAGCTTGACATTAACATGAATAAAACTCTTGTTTTTGCCGTAATCTCATTAACTTAACAAAATGGATTTGTTGCAGATAATCATAAAATTTACTGAAAAATGACCAATGCAGCCATTAGTATTTTAACTTACCAATTAAGATTAAAGATAATATTGATACAGGTGGAAAATAAAAAGCAATATGTTCAGAGTTTTTGATGAAAGACGATAAATAGTAATTAAAAATGTAACTCACTTATGATGTCCAACTCTCATATAAGGCCAAACGATAGAATTATAGCCAACGTGCACTCCATCGTAAGGATGAGGAAAAAGAAATGCTGGCAAATAAGTAAAGTGAGTATGTTCTCTATTTTCGTAGAGATTAGCAGTTTAATGAAAGCGTTTTCCCTGTATGTACGTGAAAGTACACATACCAAGGATGTAAACAGCAGATGACAATTTATAAAGAAAGTAGATATAAGTCGAGATAGGCAAGTGAAAACGGTGATTGTAAATTTTCCTTTCTATATAAGAAAGGAAATAACATGACCAAGGCCATATTTTTCAATTGAGTTTCTGGTGTTTAGACTTCTGAACAAAGAATCGGTAACCAGTCCACGTATTGTATGGTATATGTATTATACGGCACAAGTAATAACCCCTGTTGCACGACATATCTCGTCTCATTTTCTATTTTACCAAATAAATGTTGGAAAATGCTTTTGATTGAATACTGATTTTATGATAAATTCAGGAAAATTGAAGGAATTGGTTTGCTATTAGTTTTTTGTATTTTATTACTATTAGACCTTATGACCTTTAAGCAGTATATTTGGAGGTTTAAGAGGGTCATTAATTTCACTCTTTGGATAAATGCCCAAAATATGGGTTTCTGTTCAATAATTCGGTTCGTGATGTTCGTTCAATGATTGTATCGTAACACTTGAAGTGTCATTTGATAGGCGAAGACCTGTTCTAGTGGATCTTAAGATGATTTTGTAAGAAATTGAGTGTTTTATAATTTGTTTGCATTAAAATATGTGCATTAAATATAAACTTTGAATATCATTTATGACTCTTTTACATTTTAAATGTCATAATCTAAAATTATGGACCTCTAGATTGGACATTCAGTAATCATACTGTTTTAATTCTAATTCATTATGATAGTAAACACAAACTTTACAGTTGAAATAGAAAACATGTTTAAGCCTGCTGACGGAGATTGTATGGCTACTTTAGGGCCGTCTGGGCCTGTCGACTTCTCAGTAGCGGTGGCTTGGCAGTTTGGGAAACGGCCTTCCTAACATGTTTATTTAAAATGTAACCGGTCAAGTGAGTAGTGGGCTGTGTATACTTAAAAGAGATTGATTAATCATTCAATTGTAAGACGCCGATTATGATTAATCATTCAATTGTAAGACGCCGATTATGAAGATATGGGCGAATATGAGGGGCGGATGAGTGTGATGAGTCAGTGTTACTAACTAAGGTAGGCTGTTCTTCAAAAATTCTGATGGACTTATAAACTCATCAGATTATATTGCAGGCAAGGGAGACATGCGTGATGGGGACTTGAAACGTGTTATCAAAAAGGGATGATAGGATAGTTCGGGTTTGGGAATGGGTAGTGGGTGGTTCGGGTTTGGGAAGGGGTAGTGGGTGGTTCGAGTTTTTCCTACTACGTTAACAAATTATTCTACAGCCCACGTTTACCTTTCCTAATTACTTTTCTTTATTTCTCTGTTGTCGTTCTTTGAAAACGGCACAATATATTTCTTATGTCAACTTTTTTTGTTCACTCAAGTGCAAAATGTTTACAAAATCATGATGCAAGTATACTAAAAAACAAGCAACCCGCTTGCTTTGTGCACTGTACAGAATTATAGCAAGAATAAAGGCAACCAGCACTCTTGAAGCTACAAAAATAGCCTACTATGCGCTATTTGGAAGCCACCTGCGCTATGGAATTACTGTGCGCTATGGAAATTTTGACAATTTATAAGAGTACAGTATAAGAATATATATTCTATTTTATAAGAGTAGGGTATATGGTTATGAGAACTCATATCCGAACTCAATCATTTTGCCATAAAATGTATCATAAAAATTCCACCTTGATGTTAGTTTAAAAATGAATAAATGAAATAATTAGTGGTTACCAGTTGAAATGGATGGAATAAAATTATTTCTCTAGCTTAAAAGAAAGTTAAAATACCAATGAAACTATAATTCAAGGGCTAATAGCTTGCACTGAGCCAAACCAAACTCTCAAAGGTGTAAAAGTGAGCACGTGTTGTTTTTTCATTACTCATTGAACAAAGTTCATAAAAAGGATAGAGCCAAGGTGCTACGGTGATGGCTTGCTATGCAGCCGGTCCAGGGTCAATTTCCAATGTGACCATAAAAAATTTTACCCCTGTGCAGCTCCCGTAGTTCAGAATGTGGATAACAAGCTTAACTTGTTTTGTAGTCATGTTAATCTTGTTATCCAATGAGCTTGGGCATATCTCCCCACTAAGAGCCATACAAAAGTGCACAATGTTATAAGGGCTTTCCAAGGTTAAATTGCAGTTTGAATGTTCAAGAGCAGTGTGTGATACTTAATAATTCTTTTATGGGCTTTGATTTTATTTGGTTTGATATTAATTTTTATTTCTCGTTCTGTGTAATGCGTGAATCGTGTTTCAACCTAGTGTAATGTTTAGGTTGTTTGAGGAAATATCGGAATACTGTGAGACCTACAGCAACCTGATTCCTTTGTCCTTTGTGCTGGGTTTTTACATCAATGTAATCATGACCAGGTGGTCTAACTCCTACGCGAACATCCCCTGGCCAGACTCCTGCGCCGTCTTTGTCAGCTCCAACATCCACGGGCAGGTAACAGTATCTTCTCCTGTTGTAGTAGTGTACATTTGTTATGTTCAAGGAGCTGCTCTCGGAGTCCTGGCACACTTACAAAGAGGACAGAAAACACAAACACAAAACTAATCTTACAGCTTCTTGTTTGGTGTAGGCTCTTTGAAGAAATATCCGAGTATTGTGAGAAATCTGGTGAACTGATACCTCTGTCCTTCGTTCTTGGATTCTACGTCACCATTATCATGGGGAGATGGTGGAACCAGTACATAGCCATCCCTTGGCCAGACCCATGTGCAGTGTTTGTCAGTTCCCACATTCACGGACAGGTAGACAGACCTTGTGTGTTCAGCGCTTGTTGCCTGCACAATGTGTTTGCATCCGGTTAGCACTACCCGGGATTATTTTCATTTTTTCTGTACAGATTAATATTTGTATGAAGACCAATCCTGTACAGATTGTATCTCATAACTATTATTAATGTATTTTAGTTTTATTATTAACTTGCGTTTATTTTATTTTGTACATTATGCTTCATTATTTTTTTTTTTTAATAATAATTATTACAAATTATGAGTTATTACGTTTTAGTTTGCTTTGATGTAAAAATATAGTGTTTAGATATTTTTATTTTGCTAATAGGTTTTAAATGTTGTATATGTGCTTTAGTTATCAAAATCCAAATGTGCCAGTATGGAACAATGATATTTGTTTCAGAGATGTAAAAAGAATGGAAGCTTTATAAATAAGCGACTATTTTCAAAGTTTCTAAGCAGTATTTACAATCAATGTGTAACATGCCTATAGTTGTTTTTTTAAATCTTTAACTGTAATAGTATAATAAAATTGTTCACTTTTTGTTTTGAGGTATGTTTTAAAAAAAATTCTATTGATCTTGTAACAAATTTTTTTACAAATAATAGTAAGATTAAATTTATGTGTTATGTTGACTCGGGATGTACAAAAGAAAATAATGCTTTATAAGGAACTTAATATATTTTAGCCTTTAAGTTGTTAAGGAAAACTCCCATGGCCTTAACGGTATTGACTCCCTTGATTTACATTCTAGCACCACTTTCAATTACCATACGAAGCCACACAGGAAGTAATTTGTGTGATTGTTTCACTTAAATTGCCTCCAAGTTTAGGATTAAACGCCCTACAGGATTAGGGGGTAATTTATGTTTTAAATGTTCAGTATATAGTTTGATTAGGTCAAGTTTTCCAATAATCATATTTATAAGCTTTGATGCATTATAATGATTTTGCATTGTAATTTAGTTAGTTTCTTTTTTCATGATTACACTGTAAACAATACTAAGCAGTGGAAAACTTATTTAAATTTAAAAGAAGTGGATTATTCAAATGTCAATATGCTCCATGTACATTTTTGTATCGATCCTCATATAAATCAGAATGTTATCATGTAATCATAAATGTAAATGGATATAATCACTTCAGTTTGTAGACATAGCTATGAACAGTAAAATAGATGAATACAAGCAATTAAAATGTATTTAAATAGGCAAATAATAAATGAAGCTGTAATTATTTCTCAAGTTTTGTTAATCATATTTATTTGAATGCATATAATTGTGTTAGAAAATGAAGTAATATGTTTATTTCAATTATTAAGCTGTTTATTCAACAAACTAAAACTCTTGATTATACAGTAGATATCTCATCTAATAGGAATATTTGTGTCTGTAATTTGGTTAGTTAGTCAGGTCTGTCAATACAGCTGACTGAAACCGCATTATATTTACATGGAACTACAATAGCGCTCCACAACTGCACCCAAAAAACGGCTGATAATATGAGACTTAAAATTATATGAAAAATCAGTTTGTGTATAAAATCAATGCTTAAACATTTAAATTGTATTGTACATGTCATAATCATGTGTTTTATTAACTGGTATATTTTTTATTATCTCAAGAATTGTGTATGTAACCCTTCTTGAATTAATATCACTTCTCTTCACTTTACCTGTGTACTATAAAGCTTAATTTAGTAACTTGAGTCACTCTGTGGCATTATATGTAAGAGTATCTCAACTAGGTTGAAACTAAAAATTGGATGTATCTGAACCCAAACATTAAACATTAATGAATATGGTTTAGTGTAAAGATATATACTCAAGTGGTATCAAATTAAAGATTTTATTCTCCTGAATATGGACATACCTTCAGATTTTTGAAAAGTTAACATTTGTAGGCCTCACCCTCTTAGAACAAAACGGCTCCATTTAATATTAAGCAGTTTATTACTGACTTATCACATTAAAAAGGATATGTAATGAAAGTTGAATCTCAACAGCTCTTCCTAATGACCTTGAAAATACAAATAGCTCTAAAATATTTTCAGAAAACATTTCATGCTACAAAACAGTTGAGTAAATAATGAAATTAAAGATATTCTTTCTGGAATCCAAATACTTGTAGAGATTATGGATTTGAGCCTCCCTATTTGAAAGGAAGCTCTGTCAACGTAGGAAATATTCTTACTACACTCTGTAAATCAGGTTTGATCATGTTATAATCTAATCTTGACATTAGAAAATTAGTGAAACGGATGTGTTATTTGTTGACATAAGCGATGATGACAATTCTCTGAGGTCGGCAAAAGAGCAATGAGCAATGGGATGCACTTCTACTTTATTATAATAAAATAGGACATGGTGTTTCACTTACTTACTAACACACACACTTCACAGGCACTTTCTGAGAATATAAAAAACTTTGAATTGGCTTGGGCTCAACTACTTCTAAAATAAAAAAAAATTGCTAACTTTTTGATCTAAGAGCTCCTTGGGCTCAACCTATCAAGACAATTCATACATCACTGAATTTTTGTTTTAAGGTTACCTTAGGCTATCAGGAAAATAACACTTATCATTTTATTAAAATATTTAGACAATTTAGACAAACTTGAAGCTTTACATGTAGATGAGCCTTGGGCTCAAATCATCAGAAATATTCAACATTGACTTTTAAAGGGTGCTTTTTGAGTCAAGTATAAGTTTTTTGAACATATTTTGTCTTAAAGAGGGGTCTCTATTTACCTCCAAAATTACAACAGTTAATTTTGTTAACAAACTTAGCATTTGAATAGATATTATAAGTGTGCACACCTCATAACATTTTTCGTGTGTCTTTGTAAAAAATACTAAAATTTTGAAATGGAAGAATATTTATAGTATTTACATTTTTTAGTGCTCGAGGAGGGTATAAAATAAAGAGCGTTACGCTCCTGAATTTGCATAAACTTATTCAGGGTAAAAAAAAAAAAAAAATTCAGACAAACAGGCCATAATGCTCCTCCCCCCCATAAGAAAGAAATCTTAACTTATGTTATTCCAGTTGAGTATGAAATTTAAGGTTTTTTTTTCTCCTGAACTTGAATATACCACAACATTTTTAAAAAAGCAAAATTATATTGGGTCTACCTTACAAATTATCTAACTGATCTAGGTTTTATAAAAATATTTAATATTCCAAAAATGTATGAATACGGCGTCAAATTTAATGTTACATTTGTCCAAAATATGAATACAAGAAAAGAAAGAATCTGTGTGAGTCTGAAAACCAAACTCGGTAAATATTTTATGAAATACCAAATATTTCTGAAGATTTTATAGGGTTGAATTGAATTGAAAATAACTTTATTCATAAAGTACAAAGTAGCATACATTGAATGGCATCAGTAACTCTAAACTAAAAATTTAATATAACATGAAACAAAATAAGTGGGAATAAGTAGAAAAAGGGAAACTTACAATTCATCAAAACTGTACAAATGGTTTGAAATTAAAAATGTTTTTAGGTTGTGTTTAAATTTCTTAAGCTCATCAACACCTCTTATCTCAGCTGGAAGTTTTCTAAAAATATCTTTCCTGCACAAGATGTTATTATATTAAAAAACTCTAGTTTGTGAGCATTAACGTTAATTTCTTTTCTAAATCAAGTGTTGTAATGATGCTTGTCCCCCAGCTTGTCCAACATATTATATTGTTGGAAAAATTTTTGATATGTAGAACAGTATAATAAACATAAAGACTGTAGACTGTCGTAATACTCATATTTGTGAAATTTTCTCGAACAGAAACATCCCACTTTTTATTCAACATTATTCTTAATGCTCTTTTTTGGAGTATTAGAATTTGATCAAGATTATATTTTGATGTGCCGCCATAAATAGTGGGGCACCAAATGAAGTGTTAGCTATCCAGAATCCAAATATAGGAAAGAATAAAGGGAAAAAATTATAATTGCACACTAAAAAATGTTTAAATGTCCATAAAATAAGGAAAAAAAACCATGTCATTGTCAGACAAGAAATAAGTGGTTGCAGTGACCTTGGCACTCTGCCATCTAATTTTCTGTTTTATTTATGTTATTATTAGCACTCTAGCTAACACGTAGTTGTAAATTTTAATACATTTGAGTGCTCAATCAAACTTAATTTATATATATATATATATATATGTATATATAAATATATTATATTTACATTAAACTATGCATGAATGTATGTAATGAGTGTGTGATGCATGCTCTTTTAGCCCCGTTCCGTTATCCGTAGTAAGATTTAAAATAGGCGAAGGTGATGGAATTAATTGATGTATGGTTGTTTGTATTAACTTTTGGTAACAAAGATTATATTTTATACTCTTTTGGTTGATTGGTTATTATAAACAATAATTAAATTCTGTTACTGGATTGTGTTTTAGAATATTAAAAACATGTTTTTGGGATAATAGTCAATTGTTGCATTGATTTTGAGATTGATGAATTTTATTCTTATACTATCTGTTTTTTCTACTAAAACTCTTCCCCCTATTTCTTTTGAGAATCGATTCTAACTACGAAAACTTTTTTACATTGATTCCTGGAATTGCAAGTTTATTGTTTGTGTATTTGTGACAGGACGAGCGTGGGCGACTCATGAGGAGGACGATCATGCGATATGTCTGTCTTTGTCTTACTATGGTCTTCACCATGATCTCACCTAGGGTCAAAAAGAGGTTTCCTACTCTCGATCATTTTGTTGAAGCAGGTATTCACATCGTCATTCTCATCTCTGATGTAAAAAAATTAAATAGAAAATATATTAGAAAATGAGAGTGGTCTAAGGCTGACAAAGACTTAGTTTGTTGGCATTGCTATCATGTTCCTGACTGAATGTTTAAAAACAGTTACCAATATTTTTTTTAAATGTACTAAATTACAAAATTAACCCTAACAATCCTATACTTTATATAATCCAAAAATTATCTACTCACTCATATCAAAATCTTTGAAACTGCTCAATAGATATTTGATGATTTGTAGAAAGTTAGCTTTTATATTATAGAAATCCACTAAAAAAGGATTTATTAAATTCCATTCCTAAGGGATAGAAACACCTCTCAATGTGCCCATTTCCCCATAAGAGTAACATTGGAATTAATTTAATTTAATTATTCATTTCAAACAACTGATAAAAAAATTGAAAAAACCATGAACATGGCATAAACACTTGGCTAATTTGTTTTAATTGTGAAATATTTAAGGTAATTTCTACAAAACCTGACATGGTTGCACTACTTTGCATCCCCCTAAAGTAGACTATAGGGTTTTCTAGACTATAAAACTTTATCTAGGACAACGGCAGCAAGCTGAGCTTATATGTTATTGTTGAGAGAGAACCACGGAGAGAAGGCTAAGCAATCGTAGAGGACCATCCTGAAGCAAACCAAGGGCTGTCAGCTAGAATATATATTTATTTTATGAACATTATCTGGGTTCTCATCTATCTGATATTTTTCATTCCAGTTGTATTCCTGTGAACTCCATATACCTTTCGACTCATTCCAACAACCAATAAACACTTCTGGTACTCTCATCCTCTCCTGATCCAGTTTCACTCCAATTATACTTGGACTAACTCCTCGATTGTATGTATAACATTTTAGTTTATTTCTTTAAAATTTATCATTGCAGATTTTAAAGGCATTAGCAAAGCAATGAATTGAAAAATTATGTTTGGAAACAGAATAAGTTACCGTTGTTACAAATTAACTCTGCGTTGGTCGCGGCCCCCATAATTACGTGAGTGGTCGCACGTTCTACTATTGTAGAACATATGTTTTTTTTTTATCAACTTTTGTTCATCTTTATAAAAGTATAAGGGCTCGGTTGTGTAAAAATTAGTACTCAATGTTGTATTATTTATTTATTAATTTTATTTGTAACTAACACAAGAAAAAAAAAAAAAAACAAATATTACAAAAGTGTTTTGATTGTAATACAAGAATATTTCTAACTGTAAAATTTCTATATCAATATATATAACCATTGATAAAAAGAACAATTTTATAATGACACATTGAAAATTGATGAACAAATTCTTTTCCAGAAAACTTCTACTCAAAACAGTCATCACACACACTTTTCTGATGGTCCGGGCACACCCATCTTTGACATTTTCCTACTCCAGCAACTTGTTCTCTAGGTACCGGAACTTCTTCAGGAATGCGAAGCAAAAGTCTTCCTCTTCGTCGAATCTCTTTTGGCAAAGTGTCCATGGTAATGCGGCGTCTTATTGCTGGTTCCATCAATTCAAACGCTAGATCCTTCAGGAACGTTTTGTGAGAGATATTGTCTTCGTTTTTGTTGGCTCTATAAATGTTGATGGCATTCACACCAGCAACATTCATTATATGAAAAAATATTGTGAGCGGCCATCGTCGGGATGTTCTTGAGACATCAAAATGTCTACACATTTTGTCCAATATGTCGACTCCATGTTTCGTCTCATTGTATGCTGTGATGATGCAAGGTTTTTTTTCATCTCCTGTGTCACGATCAATCGTCTTGTCGTAATGCATTGTAGAAATAGCACACACTGCTTTGTTCTGCTTTGGTACATAGGATACGATGGTAAACTTATCTTGAAACCCAAAAATGCTTGATTTAGGTTCCCTATCTTTATCGGGAAGAAAACATTCTGGGATCTGTGGTTTATTCAGTTTCAAGGTCCCTATGTATGTCAATGATTTCTCCAGCAGCATTCTAGCAAGAGGGCTTGATGAAAAATAATTGTCACCTGTGACGTTTCTACGTGAACCAGATATTGGCTCAACAAGTCGACCTACAAGATCATTTACCTTCTTGCTTACACGGAATGGGCCTACTGGCTGTTGCCCTACATACACTTCTAGATTGCAGGCGTAGAAGTTTGACAAAGATACTAGAGCAAAGATTTTAATTCCGAACTTCGCAGGTTTTTTTGGCATATACTGCCGAAAGGGACACCTCCCACGAAAAGCTACTAGCTGTTCGTCTATGATAAGGTAGTCAGAGGGCTTGTATGCCTTCTTCGAGTTCAGGACGAATTTGTCAAAAACCTGCCTAATAGGAGCTAGTTTGTCCACATCTTTGCGTTGTTCTCGGTCACGTATATCATCGAACCTTAGACAACGAATTAAAAATCTGGACCGGTGCTCACTCATTGTAACATAGACCGCCTCACATCCAGTCCCACGACTGTTGTCCCAGAGCTCGAACACATTTCGCCTACTTGATTTTAAAACTCCGCCCATGTACAAAATACCCAACAAAGATTTCATTTCTACTTCATCTGTGTATCGGACATCTCTTTCTCTTCTAAAATTGTTTTTTATTTTATCGATGTAGATGTTTGTGTATGAAACTACGTCCTGAATCATTTCATCATCGATGAAACACAATAATGACATCAATGGAGTTGAGGCATTTTTGGCATTCCCCTGGGGCCCTGGTCTATGGAAAGCTGGAATTATATTTAAATTTGAGGTTCGTGCATTTCTTGGTACTAAGGGTTTTACATACCAGATAGAAGGATTTTTTTTTCCTATCTTCCCTGCCAATATAAAATTCACGCATAATAGAAGAAGGTGCTTCAGTAGTAGGTATTTCTCCTACATTTGGTTCCACTGGTGGTAGTTCCTCTTCTTCTTCCTCTACCGGATTATCCCTTACAAATTCTGTATCACTGTGTTCAACAGTTTCTTCCACTATATCTTCCTCACGTTCGTCTTCATCCTGTTCACCAAGTACACTTTCACCATCACTTTCATTTTCCATCTCCTTTAACCATATTTGTAACTGTTCTCTATCACGTTCTGACATGTTTGTATATATTAATCAACAAATAAAATACAGAAAAACAAATATGTACAAAAAAAAAACACTGAAAAAATATTTGGTACGCCAGTGGTCGCGCAATCTACAATAGTAGTACACTCTGAGATTTCACGATTTAGGGCGAGTACGTGTAAGCTAGAAGAGTGAAACTAGACTGGGTTGTTGGGAGGGGTGTGGGGGAGAGGTACAGTGACGCTCAAGGTCGGAAGTGCTGCCAACCGCTCTGGGTGAGAAAATAAATATACCTGTACTACAATAGTAGAACGTGCGACCAATGCAGTGTTAAGACTGGTTTTTCATTAGAAAGAATCATTAATTAAAAATTTCAAAGTCAAATGAAACATACCTGAGGTAACCTAATCACTAAGAAAATTTATTCTAGCCTAATTTTAATCAATCTAGGTGTTTAGTATATTAAAATAGGCATTTACCAAAATACTGTCGGCCAATTTTCTTTTGATTAAATCTTAATACTTTATCAATATGAAATAATTTTCAGTAATCTTCCCAACAAATTCATTTTAGATTTATTAAGAACTATTTTGATAAGTATATGAAATTTGAAGACATTTTAGAAACAGAGTTTGACCATTTGAAATGTTCCTTTCGTAAATAGTTAAGATAAATCTGGTGCTCTTCCCCTAAATTTTATTTGACATGACAGTTCAATAACTAATGCTAAAATCGGATAACCTCTAATTCTTAAAAACAGTTCTACGGTTTGTTTTAAAGGAGAGGCTGATCCCCTATTTAACCCTACTCCACCCATTCTCCGTAGACTATTGATCTGTGCTTTCAGAGAACTTATCAGATAGACTAGGGTGGAGAACCAGTTCATTGTAGGATAAATATTACTGATAAAAACTAACTGTCAAAGCCAGGATTCAAACCTACGCTATCTCTAACTCAGTTACAAAGTCCTGACAACTCGGTCACTGGCTCTCCCAGTTGATGCAGCGGTGCGTTAATTCTTGCAATGAAACTCGATGCACTAAGCAAGACTGTTCTTAGTAAGTAATTGATCAGTCTGGCGGTATACATTGCTATATAAATGCAATTTGATTAATGCTTTAGCAGCTGGAATACCTATGTGAATTATTTTTATAAAAGTCAAAGTTTTATCAGTCTTTCTCTATACTTATATCAGGTTTTATAACAAATTTAATATTTACCAAATTTAAAATTATTTCTTGGTGAAAAAAGAGATTTTTATGAAGGATCTTTAATTGTATGTTAATTATTCAGTCTTTAGAAAAATTTTATGACAATTTTACTTTTAAATTATTGCTTAAAGAGACCATTTACTAAAAAATTTTAATGATACATTTTGAAAAATACAATAATGTAGTTTATTTTAACAAGATATAATATGATTATTTTGCGTTTTGATTACAGGTTTACTATTAGAGAATGAGAAATCCATATTTGTAGATCTGAACAATAAGTTTCCTCGTCCGTCAAAACATTGGTTGCCAATTGTCTGGGCTGCAAGTATTGTTACCAGAGCTCGCAAGGAGGGACGAATACGAGACGATTTTGCCGTAAAAACCATCATTGATGAAATCAACAGGTTCCGAGGGCAGTGTGGACTTTTGCTCAACTACGACACTATCAGTGTTCCACTGGTGTACACGCAGGTAATCTTCAGTGCTGTGGTGTTGGTACTCTTGTGTTTGCCACATAAACGTGTGTGGGGTTACTCGGTCTTGATTATCTTACCACCATAGATGACCAAAGTCTGGGCCCGATATTTGGGATGAATATGTGATTCCCCTATTATAGCCACCTTTTTGCACTCTACTAACAAGTGTTCTACAGGAGTATGTGTGTTGTATGCAGCCTAAGTATATGTTTTCCATAAGTAAATCTACATTAAAAAATAATAATTGTCGGTTGATAGATGTTGATGTAGTGAGACAGTACAAATAAATGTCCCAGAACAAAAATTTATTTTAATATAAGTGTAAAATATACAAATTTTATGATGACCGATTTTGGTAAATCATGTTTACCTTTCTCAGACCAGAGGGGTTCACAAATGAATGAAACTAGTGTTCAACTTTTCCTACTCCGCTCACCAGCACCTAGGGGGCTCCTTTGTGAATCCCTCAGTCTGAGGAAGGTAAACATGGTTTATTGAAATCGGTAACCATGATATTTTTACATTTTGTACTTATATTGTTGCAAATATGTTTTTTCTGACATTCACTTGTATTGTATTTATACCAACCCCCAATATATGTTGGTGAATTGATTACATAAATAAATAGGGAAAGCCAGTGGCCAAGCAGTCCAAGGCGTCAGGACGTTGTACCTGAGTTAGAGATAGCAGTTTATTGTCACCGCTTGCCATACCTGGAATTGCCTTCCCGTTCATATCAAAAACTCCTACAACCGAGCTGGTTTTATGGCCACAATGAAAGATTATTATCTTGATCAGATGGCTGGGGCGGGCTAGGTGGGGCGTGCCATTGTAGGATGGACAGAACTGTATGAATGTGGATAAGAATGATATTAGTAGTAGGGTTATAGCGACTTAACGCCGTCCCATGAGGAGTTTTCGTCCCATGAGCAGGTCGGGGGTGGGGGAAGGTCACGTGACCTTAATCGATATTTTGATTTGACTTTGATTGACTTTGATTTGACTTTGATTGATTTTGATTGATTTTTAATGAGCTTTGATTTGATTTTGATTGATTTTGATTGATTTTTAGTGGGCTTTGATTTGATTTTGATTGACCTTAATCGATATTTAGTGGGCTTTGATTTGATTTTGATTGACATTGATTTGAATTTGATTGACTTTGATTTGATTTTGATTGACTTTGATTTGATTTTGATTGACTTTGATTTGATTTTGATTGACCTTAATCGATTTTTAGTGGGCTTTGATTGACTTTGATTTGATTTTGATTGACTTTGATTTGATTTTGATTGATTTTGATGGTGGCGGCCACCTGCCGGATCCAAACTTTATTGATTGTTTCGGAGAGTGGGGAAGCCACCTGCCGGATCCAAGCGTTATTGATTGTTTCGGAGAATACCCTCGGGGGTTTCCGGAGATTGTCGGGAACCTTCATTCCCTTGTTATACTATATAAAATACACTATTAGCCTCGTTATACTATAAAAAATGTACTCTTAGCCAAAATGCACTCTATTTACAGTCTGGGTTGGACTAACCCGGGTTAGCAAAACGTGGGTTATTAAAGCCCGGGTTAAATCAACGTGGGTTAATAAAACCCGGGTTAACACAACGTGGGTTAATAAAATCTGGGTTAAATCAACGTGGGTTAATAAAACCCAGGTTAAAAACATGGATCAATCATACTAAGGAACTAACAAAAGAGTTATACTATATAAAATGCATTATTTTCTCTTACACTCTATAGTAAATCTATACTCTATGGGACAGACTTTGAAGCACATTCCTTTCCCCGCTGCGGAAAGTGAATGCGTTTCTGTCGCTAAAGCCGACCTTCTTCTTCTATTTACTACCTCCTGCACTTTTGTGCTCTCATCCATCTTCTTACGGAATCCCGTCTGGTTATTTCCTGTTTTTATGTTTTTATGTTTTCCTGTTTTTCTGTTTTTATGTTTTTATGTTTTTCTGTTTTTTCCGTTTTTCTGTTTTTTCTGTTTTCCCTGTTTTTCTGTTTTTCTGTTTTTCTGTTTTTCTGTTTTTCTGTTTTTCTGTTTTTCTGTTTTTCTGTTTTTCTGTTTTTCTGTTTTTCTGTTTTCCTGTTTTCCTGTTTTTCTGTTTTTCTGTTTTTCTGTTTTTCTGTTTTTCTGTTTTTCTGTTTTCATGTTTTTCTGTTTTTCTGTTTTCCTGTTAGTAGATAATATATATGGGCGAATCATCCTCACTTTTCTGCCCTCTGTTTGGTCGAGAGCGGTTACGTGACCAGATCAAAGATGACAGCCTTTCCCTTCTTATACTATATAAAATACACTCCTAACCTAACCTTTCCTCCGTTATACTATATAAAATGTAAAAAAGATGGTGGTCTTTTTATACATGTACTTCAGGCGACTGTCGGCTACCTTCGTACGCTCTTCACCCGTCGGCTACCGGTCTGGCGCACACCCAAATGCTACGCTCTGATTGGTTGCCTCCCTCACACGTAATCTTTCTCACACGTACTGTTAGCCTACCTATTTAAATTAATTTTTTATTTAATTTTTCTCAATATTTTGTTTAATACACAGTTAACATCGCTCTTACCTTCATGTACTCATCTACGGCTTCCTTTAACATACATCGTTACCTACCTATACTTCCGTTAAAAATACCCAATCATTAGGTATCCTCAAATCCCTACTTAACACACTAGACAACCCGCAATACACGTTTTATTTAAAAATTAAGGAACAGATATAATAGGTGATGACGTCAGCTCCCACACTTTAGTATTACGTCACAGATTTCAAGGTCACGAGGAGTGTTTTTAAAAAAAACTTCTTGCACAGAACAATTTCTATTTCCAGAAATTGTTCTGTGCAAGAAGTTTTTCTCTCTCTTTTTTTTCTTTTTTTCCAACTTTATTTAACAAATAAATAATTTTACAAATACATATGTTACAAAAGTAAATCTTAAAACTAAACCGCAGTGTTGACTACTCTCCTTCAGTTTATCTCTGTTTCTTCAATTAACCTGAGCTGTGAGATCTACTACAGGATTATTCCATCTCCGGTAATGTGTTGTCATCCTCTCCATACAGCATATCAAGCAGGTCTGTTGTAGTGTCCGTTCACTAGGTTTCCAAAAACAAGCTTTTAAAAAGTCTTATAAATCTTTCTTCAGAAAGCTTGATTTCGGAACAATGACATTCGGATGGAATTCTCCAAATTTGTTTGACAAATATACATTCAGTAAAATGTACTCAAAAACTTTTTTTCAACTGTCCCTGTAAATTTCTTTTTAAATTTTAATTCCTCCACTTTTTCTGCAATTTGACTCATTCTGAAAGTTCTCCTCATCACTGGAACACCATACTGATCTTAACAATCTAATTTGAAACATAATTATTCTCAAGTCGGTGTTCATTGTAATGGTGTTTTCTGTGTGGTCTTCAAATCAGAGTGACTAGGTGTAGGTGTACAACTCCTATATACCCTCAACTAGGTGTGTGGTGGAGGGGAAGCAATTTATTCCTTTTCCTACTCCCTTCCATATCTTGGTCCCTTTCGTCTTTGTCTTCTGATAACATTTCTATATTTAGAATGTCTCCATGTTCAAGTAGTTGGTGTTCATAACACCCAATTCAGCAGAGCGTCCGGTAAGAACGATGAATGTAATCAAATACAGCTGAAGACAATCGTTTCAACTGTTCACATGACGATTTACATACCATTCCAAGTATCTCTTTAAGGTTCTTAAGTTTACTGCTTCTCCGTCATAAGTCGGGTCTTTGTACATGGCTAAGCCTTTTTATCAAAAAACATCCAGTGTGTATCAAACTTTTTAGGTGTATTCATTAGTTGCGTAGTCTAGATTTACAGCATCTGAGGGTTAAAGATGGAGGTGCAAGGTTGCTCAGCAATTTTCCCCTCCAAATCGATGTCACCATCAGGATGAGTTCTTCTTAAAGAACTTTTTTTTAACAAAGCTCATAGTTTGCAGCATTTGAAGATAAAACAGGGGGTCATGCAAATCTCTGATAAATTTGTTTCCAACCGTGTAGTGCATGTCAGAAGTTCTTCCTAAACTATAATTCTGTAACGTATTGCATATTAGCAGCATCGTTTGGTAGTTTTGGAGAGAAACATTTGTAACGCACCTGTTTTGTGCATCATAACAATTTTTTGGTTGTAGATAATAATAAACAGTTATTTTTTCACAAATCCGATACTTGCAAACCAGATGTTTTCTTACCAACTTGATCGTACCGTCCGAACTTATCAACACTCATGGTTTCTACTAACTGCATAGTAAAATACAGCACCTTATTTATGAAACCCAAAAAGTAGGGCCAAGGTCACGAGGAGTGTTTTTAAAAAACCTTCTTGCACAGAACAAATCATTTGTGCAAGAAGGTTTTTCTTATTTTATTTTTTTTTTTTATTTATTTTTTTTTTTCATCTTTTTTTAAAATATATTTTTCAATAATTAAAGCTTAAAAAAAAACTGGAGTTTGATCTTCCAGTACTCTTTGGGTCAGGGAAAATCAGCATATGGGGAAATTTGGGTCAAACGGAGTTAGTGGCCACAACTTTACAGAACTCCCCTTTCATTTTCTGACATTTTCCCTAGTTTTAAAGAGTACATGGAAGCATCATAAACCCCTTTTTTAGTTTTAAAACCCTTTAATTATTGTAAAATATTTTGTAAAAAAATATAAAAAAAAAAAAAATTTAAAAAAAAATTTAAAAAAAAAACCTTTCCCTTGCACAAAATGATTTGTTCGGCAAAAAGGGGTTTTTTTTAAAACCCCTTCCTCGTGCCCTTTGGGCCTACTTTTGGGTTTCTTTAAAAAAAGGTGCTGTTTTTTACTTTTTGCAGTTAGTAGCCCCAATTGAGTGTTGAAAAAAGTTGGAGGGGTACGATCAAGTTGGTAAAGAAAAACATCTGGTTTGCAAGTATGGGTTTTGGGTGAAAAATAACTGTTTATTATTATTTTAAAACCCAAAAAATTTTTTATTATTGCCCCAAAACAGGGGGTTTTACAAATGTTTCTTTCCAAACTACCAAAGGGAATGTGCTAATATGCAATACTTACAAAAATTAATTTTTGGGAAAGGGAACTTCTGAAATGCACTAAAAACGGTTGGAAAAAATTTAAATCGGGATTTGAAAATGACCCTTTTTTAACTTCAGTTTTGCTGAAAACTATAAAGCTTTTTTAAAAAAACGTTATTAAGAAAAACCCCAATCCTGGGGATGACATCGATTTGGGGGGGAAAATTGTAAAAAACCTTGCACCCCCCCATCTTTCCCCTTCAGATGCTGAAAAAATCAAGACAAACGTAACTAAGAATACCCCAAAAAATGTTTAAATACACACTCGATTTTTTTTTGAAAAAAAAAGTTGGGCCATGTACAAACCCAGCTTATGACGGAGAAGCATAAATTTAAAGAACCTTAAAGAATATTTTGGGAAAGGTTTTGTAAATCGTCATGGTAAAAATTTGGGAAAACGATTGTCTTAAGTGTATTTGATTACATTAAATCGTTTTTCCCGGACGCTCTGTTTAAATTGGGTTTTTTATGAACCCCAAATACTTGAACATGGAAACATTCTAAATATAGAAATGTTATCAGAAAAAAAAAAGGGACGAAAGGGACCAATATGGAAAGGGAGAAAGTAAAAAAGGGAAAAAAATTGCTTCCCCCCACCACACCCCTGGGTTGAGGGTATATGGGATTTTTTCCCACCTACACCTAGCCCACTCGTTTGAAGATTTCACACAGAAAAAACCCAAATTACAATAAAAAACACCGATTTGAGAAAAAAAAATTTTAAAATTTAGTTTGTTAAGATCATTTATGGTGTTCCAGTGATGGGGAAAAAAATTTTCAGAAATGAGCCCAAATTTTGCAGAAAAAAGTGGGGGAAAATTAAAAAATTTTTTAAAAAAAAAATTTACAGGGACAGTTAAAAAAAGGGTTTTGGAAAGTACATTTTACTGAATGTATATTTGTCAAACAAATTTGGAAAATTCCACCCCAAAAAGTCATTGTTCCAAATTAAAGTTTTCCGAAAAAAGATTTTTTAAGATTTTTTTAAAAAGCTTTTTTTGGGGAAACCAAGTGAACGGGAAATTAAAAAGGGACTGTTGAAAAGCTGTATGGAAAGGATAAACAACCATTACCGGAGATGGAATATCCGTATTTAATCTCACAGCCATTAAAATTGAAAAAAAACAGAGATAAAAAAAGGGGAGAGTAGTAAACCACTGCGGTTTATTTTTTAAGATTTTACTTTTGAAAAAATTTTTATTTTTTTGGGTAAAATATTTTTTTTTGGTAAAAAAAAAGGGTTGGAAAAAAAAAAAAAAAAAGGGGAGAGAAAAAATTTCTTGAAGAAAAAATTTCTGGAAATAAAAAATTTGTTCTGTGCAAGAATTTTTTTTTTAAAAAAAACTCCTCGTGCCCCTTTAAATTTTGTGACGTAATACTAAAGTGCGGGAGTTTACGTCATAAACCTATTATATCTTTTCCTTAAATTTTTTAAATAAAACGTTTTTATTGGGGGTTGTCTAGTGTGTTAAGTAGGGTTTGAGGAAAACCTAAGGGTTTGGGTTTTTTTTAAGGGGAAGTATAGGAAAGGTAACAAAGTATTTTAAAAGGAAGCCGTAGTTTGAGAAACCATGAAGGTAAGAGCGTGAAAAACTGTGTTTTAAAAACAAAATTTTGAGAAAAATTTTAAATTTAAAAAATTAATTTAAATAGGTAGGCTAACATTTAGTTTGAGAAAGTTTTCGTGTGAGGGGGGGCCCCAACCAATCAGAGCGTAGCTTTTTGGGTGTGCCCCAGACCGGTACCCGGGACGGGTAAAGAGCGTACGAAAGGAAAAACCGACAGTCCCCTAAAAGTACATGTTTTAAAAGACCACCATCTTTTTACATTTTAAAATTAGTATAAGGGAGGAAGGGTTTTGGGGTTTTTAGGAGTGTTTTTTATTTTGTAAAAGAAAAAAAGGGCCCTGTCATCTTTGTTTGGGTCCCCAAAACCCCCCCTTCTCGACCAAACAGAGGGCAAAAAAAGTGGGGAGGGTTTCCCCCATATATATTTTTCTACAAAACGGGGGAAAAAAAAAAAAAACAGAAAAACTTTAAAACAAAAAACAGAAAAACAGAAAAACAGGAAAACAAAAAACAAAAAACAAAAAAACAGAAAAACAGAAAAACGGGAAAAAACAGAAAAAAACAGAAAAACAGAAAAAAAAAAAAGAAAAAAACAAAAAAAACAAAAAAAAACAAAAAACAAAAAAAACAGGAAAAACGGGAAAAAACAGAAAACAGAAAAAAGGGAAAAAAAAAAGGAAAATTTTTAAAAAAAAAAAACATAAAAAAGGAAAAAAAACCCCAGAGGGGGTTTTCCTTTAAGAAAATGGATAGAGAAACAAGATTTGCAGGAGGAGCAAATAAAAAGAAGAAGGTCGGCTTTAGCGTCAGAAAATTTTTCCCACTTTCCGCAGGGGGAAAAGGAATGTGCTTCAAAGTCGCCCCATAGATTTATGGGGTTTTAACTATAAGTGAAAAGAAAAATTTTTAAATGCATTTTATATAGTAAAAACTCTTTTTTTTTAATTTTTCCTTAAAAATTTAAACCCATTTTTTTTAACCCCGGGGTTTTTTAACCCACTTTGATTTTAACCCAGATTTTATTAACCCCCCGTTGTTTTTAACCCCGGGTTTTTTTTTAACCCACGTTGTTTTAAAAACCCGGGTTTTTAAAAACCCACTTTTTTTTGCAAACCCCGGGTTTTAATTTCCCAACCCCCCAGACTGAAAATAGAGTGCATTTTGGCAAAAAGAGTACATTTTTTATGTATAACGAGGTTTAATAGTGTATTTTATATAGTATAAAAAAGGGGGAATGGGGTTCCCGACAATTTTTCCAGAAACCCCGAGGGTATTCCCCCCCCCCGAAAAAAAAAAAAAATCAAAAAAAGGGCTTGGATCCGGCGGGGTGGCTTCCCCACCTCCAAAATTTTTTTCAATAACGTTTGGATCCGGCGGGTTTCCCCCGCCACCATAAAAATTCAATCAAAATCAAATAAAAGTCAATCAAAGACCACTAAAAATCGTTTAAAGGGTCAATCAAAATCAAATCAAAGTCAAATAAAAAGTAAATCAAAACAAATAAAGTAAATTTCAAAACCCAAATCAAACCCCCACAAAAAATCGTTTAAAGGTCAATCAAAATCAAACCCAAAGCCCCACTAAAAATCAATTAAGGAAAATTTCCAAAAATCAAATCAAAGCCCACAAAAAACATCAATAAAAAAATCAAACCCAAAAGCCCTTTTTAAAAATAAATCAAAAACAATAAAAATAACCAAAATCAATCAAAACCCAAATAAAAAACAATAAAAATCAAACTAAATTTAAATCAAAAGTCAATCAAAAATCGTTTAAAGGCACGTGACCCCCCCCCCACCCCCCCCCCAACCTGCTCATGGGAGGGAAAATCCTCAGGGGGACTTTTTTTCGGACCCCCCATTTCCCCTCTACTATTAGTTAACGTTTTATGAAGAAACACAAATTTGTATGTGAGGTTTGGGCAACTGCTTGTTTTTGTTTACTTTTGGGCTCGACAGCGAGACGTTGAAAAGGGGCAAAAAGACTCAGTTTACGCCCACCGGCCCTTTGGTTTCGGTGGGGGCCCGACGTCGGGGAAAAACCCTGTGAAAAATTTAAACTTAAAAATTTTTGGGGGAAACCCCAAACAGTATGTTGGGTTTGGAAATTTGCTTTTTGTGTTTACTTTGCGGCTCGACAGGGGAGACGGGGACTTTGGCACAGGGGGACTGGGCCCCAAACCCCCTTCCCGGGGGCCCCTTTTGTTCATTTGGGGCCGGGACGCCCGGGGAAAAACCTGTGAATAGTTATTTTAAACGTTATGGGGAAAACCAACCAACTAGTATTTTAGGTTTGGAAACCCGCTGTTGTTTTTAAACGTTGCGGCTCGACAGCGAGAGGGTTGACTTGGAACAAAAAATCACCCAAACGCCCTACCGGTCTTTGGTTTCGGTGGTTGGCCGATTTCGGGGTTAAAACTGGGGAAAAACCCAAAAAAATTATTAGTTGACGTTATGAAAAAAACACCTACAAAGAAATGTGAGGTTTGGCAACTTGTTTGTTTTTGTTTACGTTGCGGCTCGACAGCGAGACTTTGACATTGGCACAAGGGACCAGAAAACGCCCAACCGGCGTGGTTCGGGGTGGTGGCCGACTTTCGTGGAAAACTGTAAAAAAATTTAGTTGACGTTATGAGGAAACACCCAATAGTTTTTAGGTTTGGCAATTGCTTGTTTTGTTTAGGGTTTGCGGCTCGACAGCGGGGACGTTGAAAATCGGACACAGTGACTCGGCTACCCCCTACCCGGTCGTTGTTCAGTGGGGGCCCCGACGGGGGTGGAAAAACTGTGAATAATTAGTTGACGTTTTGTGGAAGCACCAATTTGTATGTTGGTTTTGGGCCCAAACTGCTGGTTTTTGTTTTACGTTCCGGCCCTGACAGCGAAAACGTTGACTTTGGGCCCACGTGATTTCGGCAACCCCCTCCCGGGTTCTTTTGGTTCGGGTGGGGGCCAAAGGCGGGGTTTAAACTGTAAAAATTAGTTGACGTTATGGGGAAAGACCAACTTTATTTTAGGTTTGGAAAATTTTCTTGTTGTGTTTACGTTCCGGCCCTGGGCAGCGAGACGTTGACATCGGCACATTGATCCGGCAACGCCCTCCCGGGTCGTCGTTCGTGGGGGCCGACGTCGGGTTTAAACCCTGTAAAATAATTAGTTTATTTTTATGGGGAAAACCCCAAAATAGTTTGTTAGGTTTGGCAATGTTGTTGTGTTTTGGGTTGCGGCTCGCCGCGAGACGTTTAAACTTTGGCACAATGCCCTCAGAAAACGCCCTCCCCGGTCGGGTTCGGTGGGGGCCGACGTCGTGGAAAAACGGGTGAAAAATTTAAAGTTGAGTTATAAAGGAAACACCAACTAGAAAGTTGGGTTTTGGGCCCAAGGGCTTGTTGTGTTTACTTTTGGGGTTTCGACAGGGAGACGTTGAAAATTGGGCCCGTGATTTCGGAAACGCCCTACCGGTGTTGTTAAATGGTGGCCGACGGCGTGGAAAACCCGTGAATAATTGGGTTGACGTTATGGGAAGCCCCAAACTATTATTTGGGTTTTTGGAAAACTGCTTGTTGGGGTTTAAACGTTCCGGCTGGGACAGGGGAGACGTTGACATCGGCACAGTGCCCTCAGCAAACGCCCTCCCGGTCGGGGTTCGGGGGTTGGGGGGGTGGGGGGGGGGGGGGGGGGGCGGGTAGTTAAAAATTTTGAAATAATTATTTTGACGTTTATGGGGAAAAAACACCAAACTAGTATTTTAAGGTTTGGAAATTTGCTTGTTGGGGTTTTACTTTTGGCGGCCACAGCGGGGACGTTGACATTGGGACAGTGCCCTCGGCAACCCCCTCCCCGGTCGGGGTTTTCATTTGGTGGCCGACGGCGGGGGGGAAAACCCGGGTGAATAATTAGTTGAGGGTTATTTTGGAAGCACCAACTAGTATTTTAGTTTCGGAAACTGTTTGTTGTTTTTTCCCGTTCCGGCCGACAGCGGGGAACGTTAAACATCGGCAAGTGCCCTCAGAAAACCGCCTACCGGTCGTGGTTGGGGTGGGGGCCCCAAACGTCGTGGAAAAATGTGAAAAATTTTGTTGACGAAAAATTGAAAACCCCACCAACTAGTATGTTGGGTTTTGAAAATTGCTTTTTGGTTTTACGTTGGGGTCCGACAGCGAGACTTGACATTGGCACAATGACTCAGCAACCCCCTCCCGGTCGTGGTTCGGTGGTGGCCAAAGGGCCCGGGGGTTAAATTTGTGAATAATTAGTTGACGTTATGGGGAAACACCAATTTGGGGTTTTGTTATTTTTGGGGAAATTTGCTTGTTGGGGTTTAAACGTTGCGGCCGAAGCGAAAACTTTGACCTTTGGCACAGGGGATTTCGGCAACCCCCTTTCCGGCCGTTTTTCGGGGTGGCCGACGGCCGTGGTAATGGGGAATTTAATTAGTTGCCCGTTAGGTGGAAACACCAACTAGGGTTTTAAATGTTTGGCAACTGCTTTTTTTGTTTACATTCCTGCTCGAGGGCGAGACTTTAAACATCGGCACAGTGATCGGCAACGCCCTCCCGGTTTCGTATTGGGTGGCGAAACAAATTTCGGGGGGGTTAAACTGGGGAATAGTTAGTTTGAAGTTTGTGGAACCCAACCAACTAGTGTTTTAAATTTTGGAAAATGCTTGTTGTTTTTTACGTTGGGGCCGTCAGCGAAAAACGTTGCCCATGGCACAGTGACTCACCCAACGCCCTCATGGTCTTTTTTCCCGGTGGCAAAAGACGTCGTAAAAAAAACCCTGTAAAAAGGGTTATTTGGGGACGAAAGCCCCAACTAAGTGTGTTATGTTTGGCAACTGACTTGTTGTGTTTACGTTGCGGCTCGTCAGCGAGACGTTTACTTTGGGGCAAAAGTGACTCAGAAAAACCCCCCCCCTCACGGTCGGGGTTCAGAGGTCACTGACGACGTATAAAAACCCCCTATTACTTTTCCTTGAGGAACAGTTCGGGAAAAAAACCCCGAGAGAAAATTTGGGGGTTTGCTCAAAGAGGCGGTACAAACCAAAAAAAGACTTTTTTTTTATCTTTTACCCCCCTTGTTCTTAGTGAATGTCTGGCCTTGGTTCTGATATCCCTTTAAATTTAAAAGCTTTAAAGAAAAGAACTTTTTTTTAAAAAAAAAAAATTAATATATGACACTTGTAAAGCCCCAAATAGTTTTTTAAAAAATCAAAAGGGATATTTTAAAATCCTGGTTTTTGGTTCTATATTATAAAACAAATTTATCCCGAGGTTTTGTTTTTAAAATATAGAGCAGGTACACTTTTTTTGTTAAAATACCTACTTGCCCCCCAAATTTGAACGAATTAATTTAAAAAGCTGACCTAAATTTCAATTTCTTCTTGGAGTTTTTGCTCCGTTGCAGTCCCAGGGGGCGGATTATTTTTCGCTATTCTATTTGGGGGGCCCCAATTAGCTCTCTTTGAACGGCAATACTCAAAACGTGGTTTAAACGTTATCCGTAATGGTTAATTGTCTACCGGTTTAGAGAGCACTGCTTAGTGTGTTTGGGGGTTTTGGGAAACCCTTTTTTTTGGGAACCCTTTTTACCTCAAACCCGCCCATTAAAATTGGACATTTGTACATAAAAGTCAAAAACCTAAAAAATAATAACCCTTTAATTTTAAAAAAAAAAAAAACCCCAAATTTGTAATTTAAATTTTCTCCCCTTGGCATAAAACGTTTTTTTTAATGACGAAAAGTTTTTTGTATTTACCTTCTCCTTAAAACTATTTTTTTTTCTTACTGAGAAAAAAAATCGCTTTGAATATATAAGGAAAAACCCCCTATTTTTAAAAATCACCTTACCTGCAAACCTTTAAAAATTTTAAAAATCCTTATTATAAACCTCATATTTAAATATCCGTTACATTCAATCAAGTAAAATTTTAAAATCACTTTACCTACAAAAACCCACTATTTAAATTTTTAAAGTCATTACAAAACCCACTATTTAAAATTACGTTACCTACCAACCTGTTTTTTAATTTTTTCCCACGTATTTTTACGTAGGGTTACATTTTTTTGTAGACCCAATTTATTATTTTAAACCTAAGATCCATTGGTGGACGCGAGTCAAATGGTCAAATTCATCTCAAAGAGTCTGTCCTTTGTAAATAGTACGTCCCCAGCGCTTGCATTTATCCGCTTGCAGTGATCATTCGTTTTTTACGTATGTTTGTTTTTTTCAATACCTAAAGGTGTGGGAATAGATTTTTGTACGGGGGTTTAAAAAATATTAAAAACAAAATAAATTTTTTAAATTGTTTTTGGGTTAAAACAGTTATAAATGAATGAAATTTTTTTTCTTTAAAATGCCCGACTTAACAAAGAGAAAGTTCTTATTTCACGCCACACAAGCCGTTCGAAAGATAACTTTTGCGGTGTTCACAGTTTAGTCGGAAATTTTCCCGGTAAAAAGAAATGCCGGTTTCCTTTTAAGGAAAACCCAAACAACGTACCTAGTGGGAAAAAAAAATTTGCCCCCTTTCCCCAGTGCGCAAAGGGCGAGGTGTGCAGACGGGGGGCATTTGACTTTTCTTCGCGCTTTTAAACCTGACCGGCCCCCACCGCTAATAAAATAACGCTCCCCCAACGCGCTTTGGGGGTTTTAAAAATTTTTAAAAAACATTTAAGTGAACGCCGCTTGGCTGGGGCTATTTAGTACGCTATAAACCGTTTCAACTACATACAACTTTTAAAATAGCCAAGATTTATACCCTTTACGATTGGGAGCCCCCAGTAGGCCTTAAAGAAAAGACATGGCCTTTTATATGTCAAAAAAAAATTTAAAGACAACGACATTCTGAAATTTCATTAGGAAAATTAATGGAAAAATAGAAGTTTTTATTTCCTCATTTTTCCCCGGCCCATGGAGGCCGCAATCTTTCACAAGGGGTTTTGAGTCTAACCCTTGAAAAGAGAAACAAACACGTTTCCCAAAGGGAATTTTTTTTGCTTTTAGATGGTAATGTGTATTAAAATCACTTCAACGAAGCAGAGAGAGAAAGAAAAGAGGGGTTTAAGAGGAAGAGGGATAGGAAAGGGGGGAAACCCCTGGTGTACCTGTGAAAAACCCATTTTATGAACTAATTTCACAGGAGGAAAATGGCTTTACGGGACCCAAAATCTACATATGAAACGACCCAGTCTTCTCGTTTCTATAAAAAAATAGTCAAACGGTAAAAGTCCCGTGGACAAGTTTTAGAATAATTTCCTTTTCAAATGATTTTCTTGGACTCTTTTTAAAAAATTTTGTTCTGTCTTCTTTTCTATGTCGTCCCTTTCCCCCAATGTCCCTTATTAAAAAAAAGGGGTGACTATAGAGTGAAACAGACTGCCCAAGGGAATGAAAATTTTTTGTAAACCCCCGTTTATTTTGCTGATTTTTTACCAGCGAATGGTTTCCCAAATTAAAACGTTCGGACAGCTGTCAAACCCCTAATTACTAGTGCCTTTGGGGGGAGGGGGGGGGAGAAAGGGGGGGGGAGGGGGGGGATGGGGGGGGTGGGGAGGGAGGGGGAGAGGGGAGAGAGAGAGAGGGAGAGGGGAGAGAGAGGGGGAGAAGAGAGGGGAGAGGAAAAGGGGAGAGAAGAGAGGAAAAGAAGAGAGAGAGAGAGAGAGAAAAAGGGGAAGGGGGAGAGGGGAGAGAGAGAGATGGGGGGAGAGAGAGAGGGGGAGAGAGGAAAAAAGAGAGAGAGAGAAGGGGAGGGGGGAAGAGGGGGAAGAGGGGAAAAGAGAAGAGAGAGAGAAGAGAAGAGAGAGAGAGAGAAGGAGAGAGGGGGAGGGGAGAGAGGGTTGGAAAACAAGAGAGATAAAAAAAAGAGAGAAAACTTGGGGGGGGGGGTACTACTATTTAAAACCGGCTTCAAAAAAGGGGAAAAAACGCCCCCAACCCGGGAAACCCCTTTAAAAGTCTTTTATCCCAACTACAATATCTTTTTTGACAAGGGTTTTTAAATACCCGGGAAACATTTTCTTTCCAAAGACATTCCCTTTGGGAAAAAAACCCCTAAGAATTATTCTTTTTTTTGCTATCATAAATTTTTGTCCCCTCCCCAAAATCACTAATTTTCCCCTTCCCGGTCCACTGAACAAAATTTTCCAAATTAAAACCCTACCGAGGAGGGCGCCCAACAGCCCGGGGAGGTATCCTTGGTTT
>JAQJVL010003767.1:0-55184 GCA_035578905.1 Stictocephala bisonia | reverse complement strand
GGTACAACGTTGGTATTGAGTTTTCAGCCCTGTTGTGCTCACAATTTTCTCATGGATTAGCGGTCGAGAGGTTGAAGAAATGAAGCAGGATCCTTCATATTCGGAGTGTTCTTATGAGATAGGTTTTCATCCGACTATTGAAGGCGCTTTCAACTTCTTCTATTTGGAGCTGTTTTCCTCCAATAATGGCTCCCATAGTCGCCTTCACGTTGTTATATGCGTTGACAATAGTGGAACGGACGGTATTGATGATGGAAGTCGCTGGTTGATGGTTGGGGGTCGACCTCGAAGCGAGCAGGCCTTAGAAGTGGAGGGGGGCTGGCTCGTCTGCTTTCCTCTTGAGGTGAGCTGGGGCTACACTTCTTGAGGTGGCCGGCTAGCGATGGGAGAGAGTTATCATGACTCCACAAGCCGGAAGGGACGTTGAGGCTCCCGGGTTGTTGTAGGCCCAGCGCAGCTCTTGAGGTGTCGAGCTATGTTTGCACCTTGGACATGGTCTTAGCAGACATGGGGCATGCAAGTCTGGTTGGGCTTCTAGATGAAAGAAACAGATAGGACAATTTGTGTTAGTAACATGATTATTAAGGTAATCTTTGCAAATACCGTAAAGAGAACGGTAATCTAAGTCTAAAGTTTGCTTAGGGGTAGTAATACGTTAACTAGGGTTAAGGAAATGCTACAGTAATAATGTATAGGGACTTACATGTATTAGATGGGTGCGGTTGCCGTAGGAAGACGAAGTCAAGTGATGAAGTAGTAGCAGGTTTCTGTGAGGATGGTTGATCTGCAACAAATGATGAAATGTTTTAGAATTCATTTACTCTAGGAGGTGGTGTTTGTTAAAAAGTGAGGTTATGTTTGGTATTTGTAAAGACTTACTTGTAATAATAGTAGATGGAGATAGCAGAGATGTTGTCGATTTGAATCTCGTAGACTGACAAGGGTTTGGTCTGAAATCATCGAAATACATGGGTTAAGATACTACTACGTGAATCAATGTAGTATTTTAATGGATTCTACGTAAATCAAAGAAGTAACAGAGTTCCAACTATATTTTAGGTTATGTTTAAAAATGTGAGGTTATGTTTTAATGATGTATCCTAGTTGGATTGTAAACTAGAATTATGGTAAAAAATAGGGTTTATATAGAGTTCCTTGAACACATTTAAGTACACCTTGATTGTGACGTAATGTTGGGGGTCTTGACTAACACAATTGTATCATAATAGGCTAAGCTTGTGAGTGAGTGGTATGAGTTTTTAGTATTCTACATCTAACGTGACTACGTTAAGGACTAATACAGTATACTGTTGAATGTTGTAGTAACTAACTGTGGTTATAAAGTAGTTGTTTGTATGTACTTACTCAAATTGAAGGTTCAAAGTTGCGCAGCAGAGGAGCAGTTGTACAGGTAGGTAGATACTTGATGGTCCACAGTTGGAAGGCACACTGATAGCCGTTGTGAGTGAGGGGTATTTATACCAGGATCAGACGACCACGCCTGAGGTTAGGTAACCGCACTCTGAAAACCAGATAAGGTCTGGGAAAGGTTACCGAATCTAGCACACCCAAGGTTGTTGTCATTATAAAATATCTGGAGGTCGACGTGGCAATAAACTTGTCTCGAAGGCCGGACCTGTCCGCTATGTCAGTTATGACTTGGTAGGATGTAAGTCGGAAGGGTACCGGAAGTGGAAACGGAAGTAGACCGGAAGTAAACAGGAAATAGACCGGAAGTGGACCAGTATAATAAGGGGAATGAGGGAAATTTGGGAATCTTGAGGGAAATTTGGGAATTTTTAGGGAATTTTGGGAGGGGAGGATGGTAGCACTGTATCCGGCCGCAATCTTGGATCCGGGGCTGCCATCTTGAATCTGGGGCTGCCATCTTGGATCCCGGGCCGCCTTCTTGGACAAAAATGCATTTTAATGAGGGAATTTTATGGAAATTTGGGAATTTTGAGGGAAATTTGGGAATTTTGAGGGAATATTTGGAGAGGAGGGTGGTAGAACTGTATCCGGCCGCCATCTTGGATCCGGGGCCGTTATCCTTGATCCGGGGTGGTCGCGTAACTTTCCCCCACCCTTGACTCATTGTGGGACTTAAAACTCACTATGGGAAACGTTTTAAAATTTTTGGCCCTTTAATCCCAAACTTTTACATCTTTTTATTTGGGACGCAATTACTTTTTATTTCCCATATTATACACATATTATATAGCATTTTTTTATGCAGTTTTTGTAAGTTGACATTATTATTTCAATTGTTTATGTAAGGTACAGTAATAGTACAATTGCTGTTTTATGGTCAGTGTGTATACAGAGTACATTTCGGTTTCATCGTTTGTATAAATGCCAGTATTGTCATTGCGTTGGCATTATAGTTTGAAGTGAGTATATATTGTTTATAGTACATAGCGTATTTATGTCTTATACTGTCATATAGTTGATGTAATTACTTGAAGTTTGTATATAATTTACATTGTTTGTTTATTGCTTATACCCTTGTGTACTTCGACATTATTACATGATTGTTGCATATAATGAACATAGTTTATACGGGGTGCATGGCAAATATTGTGTGTAATTTTATATATTTGCATAAAGTTTTTATACAATGAACATAGTAAATTGTGGTTTTTTTTGGGTTTCCTTACCGTACTTACTTTTAAAAAATTTTGACTTTGCCTTCCTCAATTTTGTGACTAAAAAAGTTTTTTGGGGCCAAAAATTTAAATTTTTAAAAACTGGAAAAGTGCTATTTAAATTTAATTTTTTTTTAAAAACTCAAAAACAAGGTTTTCCCCCAAAATATTTTTATTTTTGAAAAATTTTTAAAAAGAAGTTTAAATGAGCTTTTCCCGTGGGCCAAATTATTATTATTTTTAAACACACTGTATTGCCCAAAATAAAAAAAAAGCAAAAAAATAAATTTTAGCAAAATTTAAAAGTGTATAAAATTCAATTTTTAAAAAAATTAAAATTGGGACACATTTTTCAGATTTTTAAAAAAGGGCCCAAACTTTCCCTCAGGAAAAATTATTTTAGACAGTGTTTATATGAGATAGGGTTTAAGTGTGTCCAAAGGGGGGCCGCGGGGCCCCCCAATCGAAAAAATTTTGATTTACGATTTCCCTTTTTGAGTGTCAAATTTAAAAGGGGGAAAAGAGGAGTGAGGGGACGTCGGTGTTTGAGGGGGGAACAGGGGCCCTTTCCTTGGGGTTAGTAGGTAAAAGGCCCTTTCCAAAAGAAGTTTTTAAAAAAGATCTTGCCGAGTTCATTGTTTTGTAGTTTTTCATTCGGTCATTTTTGTTCGATTGGAAAAATTTCGAATAGAAAGAACCAAAATTGGATTTTCAAATTTTTTATTGAATGAAACTCGGCAAAAATCTTGATTTTTTTTAAAATTTCTTTTAAATTATTAACATTGTTGTTAAAAATTTAAAACCCTTTTAAAAAATTGTTTTATCACAATTTAAAATGTCCATTCTTTTCCTTTGAGAAACCCAAACCCTTGGGGAAGTATTTTTTTTCAAGTTTGGTTTTAGGGTTTTTTTTTTTCTTGATTGTTTTGCATTTGCTTTTGGAAAGCTAAAAACATTTACACTTAAAACAAGTTTTTCCCCACCCATTTGACTTTTTGGTTTAATTTTTAAAACATTTTAAAATTTCGCAAACGAGAAACCATTAGATCGAAAGATGAAAAATTTTCTTTTTTTTATTCGCGGGACTTTTTTTTCCTTCTTCTTTTTATTTTCCCTTTTTTCTTTTTTTGTGGGTATGTGTTTTTGTGAAAGAGAAGCTCGATTTTGCCTATTAAAGAGCGGGAAACGGGGAAGGGGAAAATTTTTAGCGCTACCCATGTCTGCTAGGTACTCGGCCCTTCCCCCCCCACCCCCTCCATTTTACCCCCATACATTACTTTTTCCCTTTCTTCCACTGTTTAAAGGGTTCATTTCCCTGAACTACATTTTTTAATTAAATTGAAAGAAAAAAAAAGTCCCGGGTTAACTTACATTTGAAGTTTGTAAAAAATCTTGTTTACAATTGTCTAAAAAAAGCTTAAAAAAAGGACAAGTCCCAAGGTCACACTTTTTGAATTTAAAAAAAAGCAACACGACGTTTTGTTTCCACATCGGGTCGTTTTTGCTTTTTTTCTTTTTTTTTTTTTTTTCTTTATTTTATTTTTTTTTTTAAAAAACTTTTTGTAAAATTTCAGAGTAGTTACATATATTTTTTTAATCAATTTTTAAAAATTATTTTAAACAATCGATTAGAAGTTAAAACCCCAAAACCTTTTGGGGATAATACAGTTTAAAAAAACTTTATACAATTGACTAAAAAATTGCTAAAAGGGACAATATATACAAATTAAAAACTTTTTAAAAAAATTGGCGGGAAAAAATTTAATAAAAATTTAAACATATCTTTTCGTTTTTTGGATTTGGCAGGTGATTTTAAAGGGGAAAATTGTGTCCCCCTCGACCGGGGGGACACCGATAAGGGATCCGGGGTTTGGGATATCTCGAAAAGTCTTTTTTCTGTGGGAAGGGGGAAAAAATCGTTTTGGGTAAAAAACATTAAAAACTTGGGTTTTTCACGCCTGTAGTAAAGGGTTGCATGCGGGAGTGATAAAAAAATGTTTTCCCCGGGGTTTGGTTTTTTATTTTTCCCTAATATTTGGGGAAATGATTTTAGTTTTTTGTTTTCCTTGAGTTCCCTAAACCCTTTTCCTTGTCGGGCAAAAGGTTTTTTGGACTTCGGTTGGATTTAAATTACCCAATAGTTTTTCCCAGAAATGTTTTTGGGAGGGTCATTTTTTGTTAGGGGTTTGTCATGTGGATGTTACCTCCTTGGAGCCCTGGTCTTATGCGTGCGGGAAAGTCATTTTACGTTTTTTATAAAAACCCCCTTTCCCCACCCCACCCCCAAAACAATATGGCTTTGTCCCCCAAAAGAAAAACTTAGCTAAACAAATTTGCTTTTGCGCCCGCGCACTGTGTTTGCCCGTTTTCTTGGATAAAAACCCTTTAACAAAAACAACTCCCTTTTGTTGTTTAATTTATAAAAATTTTTATTTAAATTTGGTATACGAAAACAAAACCCCTTTTGCATTTTTTGGTACCCCAGTTTTTTTTTTTCCAGTCCTCTTGTTTTAAATAGTTTAAAATTTGGGTTTGCAAAATTAAAACCCATGTTAAATGTTTTTAGATTAGTGTAAAAGCTATTTTATCCTTTTTTTACTTTGTATGGGATAAAAAATTATTTTGTCACCCACTTGTTTGTTCTTTTTGTTTTGATTTAAGTTTGTTGGGGGAAAAAGGGGAAAGGCTTCAAACAGAAAATGGAAAAAAACAAAAAAATGTTTGCAAGCCCAAAAAATTTACAAATTTTTTTGGGACAAAAAAAAAACTTGTCTTTTTTACTTGGGAATTTGTTTTGAATTTCCCTAAAACAAAAGGAATTTTAAATTGAAACCTTATTTTTTTCATCTTTATCATTTTCTTCATCCACTCTGTCCATGTCAGGTTTGATGATTAAACTTTTTTTCCACCCCCAGGGGTAAGTAAAATTAAAATATTGGCCGTACATTTTCGGGGCGTTGGGGGTTTTTTTTAAAACGTGGGGCACCATCCCGGGGGGGTTTCCCCCCCAAAATTTTTTTTTTTTAAATTTTTTCACTTGTTGTTCATTTTCTTGTTGTTGTTTGTCTTCTTTTTCTTAGTTTCCTCTTCTCCGACCTTTTCCGTAGTTTTTTTAAAACATTTTCAAAGTCTCTTATTGTCTCCCCCAATGAAAAACTTCTTTGAGGTTTATTTTTTTAAAGTTTAAAATGTACCACATGTGTATAGTTTTTTGGTGCTTTGGGGCGGGTTTTTTCCAAAATTTGTGGGATCAAATTTACTTTATGACAGAGCTTGAAAAAAAACCAAAACTTTTCTTTGTACCTAGAAAAATCGGTGATGTTGCAAATTTTTTAAAAAATTTTAGAATTTTTTCACGTGTTATTTAGAATTTTTGTTGTCGGGTTGAGTAAAAAGGTCTCTAAAAACGACTTTTTGTTGTCCTCGATTTTTTAACCCAATAAAATTTCGTTGTCACAACCCAAAAAAGTCAAATTTTTTTGTCTTCCTCCCAACACATATGCCGGTAAAGATGGGCTTTTCTTCAGGGGAAAGGGTTCGGGAAAGTTTCCCCGGGCATTTGGGGGAAAATAGCCCCCTTTCCTAGGCCCGGGGGGTTTCCCTTCACGGGTTAGGGGAAAAAATCTAAGGGATTTCATCACTCCGATGAAAAATGCTAAAAATTGGGGAATAAAAAGTTTCGCAAAAAAAATTCGTTGTTTTTTGCTAAAAATATTTTTTTAAACCTTTTTTTTCTTTTGGGACCCAAATTTTGGGGCTTCATCGTTGTTTTTTTTTTTTTTGGTCGTTTGTCAAATGTTTTTCCTTCTTTTTTTCTCAAACTTTAAAAACTCGTTTATTTCCTTTACTATTACGGGCTTCTTCAGCTTTAATTCCCCGGGAAAACGGAGAAAATTACTCCCACTCGCCCTGAACAAATGGTAGGAAAATCTCATTTTGTATTTCGATTTTTTCAGTGGGGGTTTTCGGGGACGATTAAAATGGGGGGCTGTCCTAAACGTTTCGTTCCCTATATTTTCAAAAGCAGTGGTGGGGGGAAAAACCGTTTTTAAAAAAACTTTTCTTTAAAAATGCGAAAACCCGGTTTTGTGTATGTTAAAATTTTTGTCAGGCAAAATTAAAAAAATACGCAGAGTTTTTCCGAAGGTATTTTTTTCTTTAAAAATTTCCTTTCCCTACCTTTATATTACCAAAACCCCTAGCGTACATTTCTTACAAAAACATTTTCCTTTTTTTATAAACGGTATTTTTTAATTTTTTTAAATAAAAATTTGAATTGCAAATTTCCCGGTACACTTTACAATTTTTTTAAAACTTGAAAATGATAAAATTTCCCACCAGCGTTTGCGGTAAGTGTGTTCTTCTTTTAGTTTGTTTTTTTGGCAAAAATTATCACATACCTTCCCTTTTTTCCAAATGCTTTGAAGCCCTTTTAAACCCCAATGGGGTTGCCGTAGGTTAAAGGAAAAAACCGGGGTTTACTGTGAAATTTCCCAACTTTAAACCCGGCTTTTACGGTCCCCCCTGTTGATTTTAACCTTTTAAAAAACATTTGAAATTTCCCTTTTTTACCCTTTTGGTCGCCATGTGGAAACCCTCCAAACAATTTTGTCCAACGTAAAATTTCCTTTCCCAGATTGGTTTTTCAGTTGTTCCGGCATTGCTTTGATAAAAACCTTTCTTTGGGGATGCTTCAAAAAAAAAAACTAATTCTTGTTTTACGTTTATTATTATTTTTCGGTAATCTTCGGCAAAAAAACCAGTAGTAATTTTAAGGGGTACGTGGGAAATTTCAAATTTCCCCCGATGAGTCGGGGGGGTGAACGTTTTCCTTGGTTGGTGAAACCATCCTGCGACAGCCAAAAAGTTTTCGGGCTCTTTGGTGTTTTTTGACGCAAAACCCTTTTTCAATGTACTAGAAATCCCAAAACCTTTTTTGTTGAACCACTGGGGTTTAAATATTTAAATATCAAATTTTTTCAAAACAAAAAACCCCCTTTGGGATTGTTTAAAAAAGGAACATTTAGCCCCAGTGGTCCATTTTTCTTTTTTTACTTTACCTTAAAATATAAAATTAAACTTTCACTCGGAAGTTTTTGAAAAATTTCTTGTTGCTGTTTGGAAAACCGGGTTTTCCCTTCGTTATTATTAAATTTTTGACGAAGGTAAAGGGTTGTGGAGGTACCCCTTTTTTCCCCAAATTTTTTTTCTCGTCAAAAGGTTGGGGGCCCTTTGGGCGTTATTTTCCAGTTTTTCCCAATTTTTTTTTGTTTTTTTAAAAAGTTTTTTTTTCCTTTTTCCTTCCAGAAAAGGATTTTTCTCAATTGTTAGCCCTTCGCAGCGTTTAAAGGTCCCTGACTTTTTTTACCAGTCCCCTTTCTTTCTTTTCAAATGCCCAACCCCTTTTGTTTAAGTGGGACTTTTAAAATGGATTTTTATAGTTATATCTTTCCTCTAAAGTCAAAAAGGTTACCGTCTTGTTTTCCAGTATTTTTCAGTAAAAACCTTGAAATAAAAATGGTGTTTTTAGGGGAGGTCCCACCAGGTTTTGTGGTTTTTAAAAATTTTTTTGAAATCCAGGTGCGCCCTGCGGGGGTTAGGAACGTGGGGAAATTTTGGGATTTTTTTCCCCCGTTTCGTAGGCCCGGGTGTATGATGTTAAAAAGTTACGTTATTAAATTTAAAATTTTAAAGTATTTTTCACATTTGTTTATCCCCTTAAATATACCCTTATTAGGTTTAATTTTTTTTGTTTTACTAGAAAACCAAAAATAAACCCCCCAATGGGACTGCGGTTTAGAAAAATTCAAAACAAAATATCGGGAAAAATTTAATTTCAGCTTTTTGTATTGTTATTTCCTACTAGGGTGTATTTTTTCTTAACCCATATGTTTTTGAAATCACTTCGTTGTTTTTGGCCTTTTTTCATAAGACCCTGTTGGAAAAACAAAAATTTTCCAGTTCTGTATTTTTTTCATCTTTATCTTTAGTCTTGTAATAATGTTTTTTTGGGTTTTTTAAAACCCTTCGGTGATTTTCGGAATAGATTTGTACGTTTTTTTTAAATCCAATAAAGCCGTTTCCCCATTTTTTTTCCTTTTTTTAAAAAAAAACGCTATTTGCAAAAAAAAGGGGGTGTTTTTTAAATGTCGTTGAATTCCCCGCCCAATAAAAAACTTTTTTACAGGGGAAAATCTTAAAGTTGACTAAACTTGTAGCAAAAAAATTTTTAAGGGTAAAAGTCCACAAATTGCGTGTTTTGGGGGTTTTGCTCTCTATTTTAATTTTTAAAAAAACGCTCAGATTTCAAAAAGGAGTATTGAAGCTGTTTCGGCGGTTGTAGTTTTTCCAAAAACCTATCAAAGTAATAAAGGGTTTTTTTCCCCAATTTTTTTAAAACCCCCAATTAGTGCCTGATTGGGGTTATTTTTAAAATTTTTTACAATTTCCGTCTCGTTTTCCACATTTTATCAGGTAATGCGTCTTTCATGTAAACTCCTCTAAAAAAAAAAAGGGGGTTTTTTAAACATGAAAACCTTAATTTAATAATTTTCATTTTTGGCCCAATTCTTTATTTGGAATGTTTCAATTTTTTTTTTTTTCATTTAATAAACGTAGGTTTTTTGGGTTTTCATTCCTCCCCCCTTTTTTTATATGGGCCCCTTACTGTAGGCTTTTTTTTTCCTTTATTTTTCCCTCGTTTGAGCCCTTTTTTTTTTCTTATTTTTTCCTCACGTTTCTTAGGGGGGTTTTTTTTTTCCAACTCCTTTTTTTCTTCTACCACCTCCAAATGTATTTTTCCCCCTTTTCATTGCTGCTGTTATGCAAAGGGCCGCTGTTTCTTTCAAAAAATTACTCGAGTCATTTGGTTTTAAATTTTGGGCCGGGCTTATTCAGTTTGCGCTTTTTCCCCGGGCTTTTTGATTTTTTTTCTGTATCATATTTTTTTAAATTAAATTAAATTTTTCCGCGTTCTTTCCCAAGGGTTTTTTCCAGTTTGTTTATTCCTGGATTCCTTTTTGCAAGACGCTGTTGAAAATTTTTTCCCGGGTTTCCGCAATATTGAAACCCCTCCTGGAAGTTTGTTTTCCCAGGTAATAAATCGATCGTTTTGTTCATTTAGCTCCAACGGGGATTTAGTCAAAGCTAAAAAATTTGTTTGATGGGAATTCCTCTCCTCTCTTTGTTAGTTCTCGATGCGACTGTTTCGTTTTACCTTTCACCATTGTGTATTTAATAGCAGGGAATTTTACACAAAACTGCACACTTTTTTTAAAAAAATTTTCTTTTTAAATGAATTTTCTTTCTTTTTTTTTTTTCAATATTATAATACTTTTTTAAGGGGGTTTAATTTCTCTAATTTATAAATTTTCCAGTTTTTTAACCCGCGGTAGCATTTGGGGTTTTGTAATTTTTGGGCCCAATTTTAAAATTTAATTTTTATAGTAATTTGGGGAAATTGAAGAAATGCTGCGGGACTATAAATATGGGGGAAATTTTAAAGCAAAAATAAACCCTTTTCCCAAATTTTTTTGGTCAAAAGACTTAGTCCCCCTTTAAAACGAAAGACCGTCATTTTTTTAAATTTTCCAGCTTCTCCTTCATGTACCCCCAATCCCCTACTTTTTTGAAAAATTTGTAAATTTTTTGGCATCAAAATTATTTATGGGTTTTTTCCCGCGTTTTGAAAAATCGTTCAACTATTTTAGAGTCGCAAAGTTTTAAAAGGGCTTCCCCCTCATAAAGGGGTTTTTTTTTATTTTTGCTTATTTTTTTAAATTTGCAAAAAAAACCCCATTTATCATCCGTTTGGGTGGGGAGTCTTTTTATTTAATTTTGGCATTGTAAAAAACATCGAGGGTGTAAAGCGGATCCCCAAAACATTTTGAAGGGGCCCTTACCGTTCCCTTTTTTTAGTATTTCCCTCAAGTTTCAAGTTAGTTAATACCCAATTGAGGGGGGTTTTTACCCTTTATTTGACAAAAATCTTGTTCATTTTGGGGTTTTCCGTAAAATAATAATTCTACGTTTTTTACCGTTGAAAAGTACCACCCCTCTTCGGGTTTTCAACCCTATTTTTGCTTTTTTCCGTTTTTAAATGGGGAAAAAATTTTTTGGGCCCATCTTTATTATCTTGGGATTTTAAAAAAAATTTTCAAACGTTTATTCCCGTTTTTTGAAATTCCCCTTTTTTTTGGGATGAAAACGGGAAACCGCGTTTTTATTTAAAACAATTGTTTTTTCTCCAGTTACGGAAAAAAGGTCCAATCTTGTCCACACTCAGGGTTTAAAAACTAAACCCCTCCCTTTATTTAGTTCAAATCCCCTTAATTTTGGGGTTAAAAAAACAATTATACCTCTACTGCGTGGGTTGTCAACCAAAGCGATCCATTCATTGTAAAAAACCCAAAGTATGTCCTGTTTCCCTTTCCCCTCTTAAAAATTAATCTCATTGGGATCCCCCAAAACCTTTTGGGATATCGTTAAATATATTTTATTAGAAATTTTTATGGGTTTTTAAAAAAAAAAAAACCCTTTTTCCTGATGATGGGGGGGATCCCCTTTGGTTTTTCCTCTTTTTTGTTTTAAAAACTTTTTATTTCCGAGAGGAAAAACGCTTTTTAAAATTAGGGTTTTTCCTTTTTTAAAAGGGTTTGCGAGGGGAAAATAGGTTTGATAAAAATATTTTTCTATTTCACGGGTTCGATTTCTTTTTGTACAGAAGAGTTTTTGGGAAAATTTTCCCTTTTTTCTATGGCACTGTTTTTTTCCAAATTTATCTTTTTAAAAAAAAAATTTTTAAAATCTTTTTTTATATTTTTAGGGTTTTTATTTTTAAAAAATGGTTCAAACAAACCCTTTTTTCCCTTTATTTTTATTTTTTTTACCCCCAAAATTATCATTTTATCTTTCTTTTTCTTATTGTCGAGTTTACTATCTCCAATCATTGGGTCCTTTCAACCATCATTTACTAATCTGGGCTCCGTCGTATGATAATTGCGTTTTTGGCCTTGCGGGGGGAATGTAAACTTTTTAAAACAATTTTTCCCTTTCCCCCAAAAGTGTTCCTTTAAACATAATATCCGTGCCTAATTGGTCAAATTGGAGGGTTTCCGATTTTCTCTTTTCAGATTTTTTCCCCTTTTATCCACTTTTTCCCCTTTTCCCTTATTTCATTGTAAAACCTTTTTTCTTTTTTCGTCTTCTTGGTTTTTTTTTAACTTTTTTCCCGATTTTTTCATCTTTCTAAAATATTCACTTTTTTTTCGGTTTCTTCTTTTTTTTAAAATGGGAAAGAATAGCTTTTCCCCTTTTTCTAGGGGGAATTGCGGATTTTTTGAAAAAACCTTTTGTGACTTTCGTTTAAAAAGGTGCAAGGGACAGGCTTGAATGTTGACTTTAAAAATTTGCCTCGTTCATTTTTATGCCCAATTTCAATCCCCCTTTTTTCCGTTTAATAAAAATCACTAATTTGATTTTATTTTTTTTTAAATAGTTTTTTCCGGGTTTTTTTTTAAATTTTTTCCCCATGGGGACTGTATGAAAATTTGAGGTTCATTTTTATAAAAAAAAAAAATTTAAAAAACCCTATTCTTTTTAAAGTCCATCTCTTTTAGTTGATCTTTCATGATAACCCAAAAATCCATTTTTTTCCCTTTCCCAGGCTTTGCCACAAAAGCTTTTAAAAAACGGGTAAAATTAAACTGTCACCCCATTTACTTTTTTTCGTTTTATATGTGGTTTGGGGTTATTTTTCATTTTGGGTTTGAAAAACAATAAAAAACCTTTCGCATTGTCTCTGAGGGATTTTGTTTCGGGTTTATTGCTTTTAATTTTTTTCCCTTATATTATACTGTCAATGTTATTTTTTTCTTCCCCATAAAAAATTTGTTTTAAATTTTTATCATGTTTTTCAAAGGGGCATGGTCAAATAAAAAACCCCTTGAATAGGTTTTTGATTGGTTTGGGTTTGGGCTTTAAACGCTATAAATAGCTTTAAAAATTTAAAAATTTAAAAACACCCGGGCCCCCGGGGCGGAAAGTATTTTTGTCCAACAATTGTTTATTTGGGTTTTTTGGCAAGGATTGGAAAAGATATACAGGTTATTTAAAAACCGTAGCCCCTTGGGAAAGGTTAAAAAATTTAAAAGGGGAAAAAAAATTAGTCTTTCCACAATTTGAAGGACCGTTTCATTTTTTAATGAAAACTGTTGTTTGGAAAAAAAATTTCCCGGGTTTAAAACCCCATTGTTGATTTTGGGTTAGACTTGCCCCACTGTTAGTTCATCAATATTGAATAAAAATTAAATTTTTATCTGTTTATGCTAAATTAATCTCCTTTTTTCTCTTTGATGTCTTCAATTTTTTTGTTGATTTTCCCTATTACTATAAAGGTTTTTTTATAGGTTTCCCAAAAGGAATCTTCGGACTTGTCAAATCCCAACCAGCGTACTTTCCCAAAGTCTTTTTCCTTTGAAAACCACCTTTTCTAAAAAGTTATACTTAAACCTACTGTCGACTTCATCGGGGGTTCCCATGTCCATAAAATGCACCTTGAAAACGGGTTTCCCTTTGTTATTTTTTTAAAATTTTAAGTTTCGGGTTTACATTTGGGTTTGTATTTTAAAAACATTTTTGTAAACATTTTCATTCGTCCAATTGGGTAAGTATTTTTTGGTTAAAAACCCCTTTTTATATTTGCAAAATTTGGACTTTATTTTTTACATTATATTTTTGGGTTTTTTCTTTTCTTAATTTAGGCTTTGTATTCCTTTGTATGGTTTAAAAAACATTTTTTTCATTTTTTCGGGTTTACTTGGTTGGGTTTCCCTTACCAAATATTTTCGATAAAAAGGGTTTTTATTTTCTTTAAATTGGGATCCGGTAACAAAATCGTCCCATACGAAAAGAACCTCTTCTGGAAAACTTTTCTTGTACACCCATTCTTTTTTTAAAGTTCTTTTTAAAAATCTATAAATTTATAGCGGGTTTTTCATCTCAAAAAATTTTTGTAGAAAATTGTTTTATTTTGTATTTCTTCATTAGTTCTGCAAACTGTTTATTAAATTTATTCTTTTCCATCTTCTTTTTTGTAAATGTTTAATTTTATTTGTATCTTTTTTTCGGGGGTATTCCCCTTTGGTTTCTTTTTACATTTTTTCCGGTCTTGTCTCGTAGAGGTATTGCATCAGCTACTTTAGAAAAAAACCCAATTAATAATTTTCATTATATGGGTTGTATCCTTTTTTTACTTTGCTATGCGGTCTTTTTAAAATTTAAAATTTCCCCCGGGGTTTACAAGTCTTTTTTTCCCTTTTTTACAACGGTATTTTTTCCCTTGGAAAATAAAACTCTTGCAGGCTTATGAATTTAAATGGGACAATTTTCTTCTTTCCCCCTTTCCATGTGTTGCTGCTTTCTAAGTTGTAACAAAAAAAGTCGTTTTTTAAAATATGAAAACCACTTCTTATTTATGTTTTTTTTCAAAAAAACCTGTATAAAAGGTTTGAAACATAGCTAAAAATTGTGCTTTTGCCCCATGTCGCCCCTTTATTATTAAATTGGAACAAACCAAGTCCAAAAGGTAAAAACTTTTGGGAAACTTTTTAAAAAAAAAAAACAAAAAACAGTATATTTTTTTCCCCAATAACTGCTGTGTTGTTTTCCCTTTGTTTCTTTTTCTTATTTATTTTTTTTAAACTTTTGTAAAAATTACAATGTGGTTACATTTTACAGTATACATTTTTTTACAATTGACTAGAATAAAGTACATACTTTAAAAACAAACTTTTGTAAAAGGACTAAAAAAAAATAAAAGAAAAAAAACTTTTTCCCTGACGAGGGGGTTAAATTTTTTCAATAGGGGGGAAGAGATTTAATGTAAAAAAGGGTTTTTAATGTGTGGTTTTGTTGTCTGGAAGGTTTGTCCCCGTTGCCCTCATGGAGAATAGCGCTTTTTTAACTTGGGTTATACTGTTCGTTGAGGGGTTTGAAACTTTTTAAATCGATTTTAAATTTTCCCAAAGAAAAATACAACATCTTCAAAACAAAACTTTGGTCGGGTAGTGTTCAAAGTTTATTTCTTTTTTAAAATAAAAAAAATTTTTACACCTTTTGTTTTTTTTAATTTAAAATTAAATTTGGGATTCATTTTCTTTTTTCTTTTTGGCAGTTTCACAAAAATCCCAATTTAGGTTTAAGCGATAAAATTTTTTTCCCAAAATAAAAAATTCCTTTTGGCTTCCCCTTTAAATTTTCCCAAGTATTTTCTTTTTTTCTTTTCTTGATCGTAGTTTGGATTTGTTTTTTGGGGTTTAGTGGGAAAAAAGTAAAATTTTCGTCGCATTTAAAAAAATTGTACGATGATCCTGTACAGGGTTTTGAGTGTTTTTTCCGAAAAGATTGCTTTCTGTTCCATGTAGGATTCCGATGTTTTTCGCCCAAAAAAGTTTCCCCCCCTTTTTTGTTGTAAGGGGAAAATCGTACATGTGGGTTTTGGAAATGTCAAAAAATCGACTTTGCCACTTTAAAATTGGACGTTTATTTGAACAACTGATTTTTTTTCTTTGACCCCGGGCAACAAATGTTTTCATTTAAAATTGAAGATGTGCCAAAGTTTTTGGTTTTCTGTACAAGTTCTGTGGGTTTTTGGGGGGTTAGTGATGAGTTTGATGTTTTTTGTGTTTTCTTTTGGTTTTTCCCTTGGGTTTTCCCAAAGTTTTGCCGAAAAAATTGGGTTTTTTCTTTTAATTTTATAAACGTCTTTTTCAAAATGGTGAAAATAGCGGTTTTCTCTTTCCCGGTTTTTTTGAATCGATGTAAGGGTTTCCCAAACCGGGGATGATTGTGAAAACTCTTTTAAAACTGATGGGGCTTTTTTTAATAGTAATCCCAACTCTAAGGCCTGTTTAACAACCCAAAGTGTGAAAATAGCGTTGTTTTTTTATTTCCCGTCATTTATTAGTTTAGGGGTATTTTTTTTATTTTTAGGGCACTTCGTTTTTGCGGTAGTGGGAAAAAATGTTGTAGATCGGGGAAACCCCTTGGGATTTAAAAAGTCAATCGAGGGAAAGATCCCAAACGGGCCCGTTTTTGGGGATTTGTGAAAAAAAACCCCCGATTACATTCGGATCAAAAACCCCCTTTGAAGTTACCGCAAGGGGTGGGTTCGGGCATCGCCCAGCCGTAAAAAATTGTTGGCGTTTAAAAAAGCCTAAGAAAGTTTGATGGTTTCGGGGGTCATTTATAAACGGAGAGATACTTGTTTTTGGGGGTTTTCACATGTCCCCGTAACACTTTGAGTCAATCCGCCCCTAAAAGCCCGATTCAAAAATTAACACCAAAGTCGATATCTGTTAAAAAAGCTGGAGATTTGCATTTTGTTTCTTTTAAAAGGGGCCCGCCCCAAAACTAAAAAGGGGGAAGGTTTTTTGAAAAATAAAGGATCTAAACCGTTTGCAGAGAAAAATTTTACGGGAAATTTTTTCCTTAAAATTTTAACCCAAAAGTAAAGTGAACCCTCCACCCTTTTACCTAAAAGTCAGATTTTTCTACTAGAGTTTTTTATTTTCCCTTCCCCCATTCTCGTTTCGGGGTTTTGGGTAATCTTTTTTGAAAAAGTGCAAAAATTTTTTAGTTTTCTTTTGAAAATTTTTTTTCTTGCTGGAAGTGATGGTTTTTATTTAAATCTGAAAAACCCATCGTTATTTGTGTAGGGGGAAAGGAAAACCTTTCCCTTTTTTGGGGAAAAAAACCAAATTTTTTTTTATCGAAACCCCAATTTTTCCCAGTTTCTACGAGATCTTTTTTTTTCAAAATTTTTTTGGGAAGCTTTGAAGGGGTGCTGACTGGGAAACTAAATGAATCTTTTAAAAAAACTAAAAACTTAATTTTTATAATTTTCTTTGAGAAAACTTTTAAAATTTTCCTTTGTAGTGGCTAGAACTTTTTATAGTCCTCATTCTTTTCCCAAAATTCCCGGGAAAGAGGGAAAAGCGAATTTATCCCTGAGGTTATGTTTAAAAATTAAAAGGGCAAAATTTTGGAAATTTTTTAGTTTAGGTTGCATGGTTACAGGCTGGGGGCCCCCCTGTAAAAATTTCCCGTGAGATGGTCATTGATCGCGAACTTTTTAAAATTACCCCTTGTAAAAATGTTTTTTTTAATAGATAGCACCCCTGTTTTATGAGTCGTGTTTTTTGTTGTTTGGGACATGGGGCACGGTAAAATTGCTTTCACACTTTTGTAAAATTTCTTCTACTTTTTGGGGGCGGGTGTTGTACAGGTTTGTCAAAAAAGTATTCCCAGGTGTTCTTCCCCCAAGGTTTAAAACTTCGGGGGTTGGGTTGGGCAGTTGATATCCCCGCAGGGGGGTTTTTTCAGGAAGCGTTGGGGACCCCCTTTTTCAAACAAAACCCAAAAGTGTTTGGGTTTATGCAGCTGATACTTTCTTTTTTTTTTTTACTTTTTTTATAACCTTTTATCATGTTCGAGTGGAAAATAATTTATGATCAAAAATCTGCCCTATAACCCCAAAAAAGGGGAAAGCGGTTCCCGGTGAATTTGGGTCTTTTTCAAAAAAATTCTTGTGCTCTGCTGGGGAAGCGGCCAAAACAAATCTCCCCTTGCTGTTTCCCTGAGGGGCCGGTGTTTTTCTAGTAACCCTTTTTTACCTCCTCCCTTTTTAAAAGGTTTGTTTGTTGGCAAAACCCTCTTTTGCACGTTGTTTTTGATTCTCTTGCTTTGTTTTTGATTACCCAAAATTTTGTCCTTCAAAAATTTTTAATTTTTAAAACATAGTGTGAAATTTTCTCCTTTTTTTTGATTAATAAAAAGTTCCGTATTTGGGCTTTTGTTCACCCTTGGGGGGGGTTTGGGGGCAAGGGGGGGAAACGTTGTTTTTATGAATTTCCAAAACCGAAAAACGTTTTCGGAAGGGTTGGATTTTTTTTTTTCAAAGTTTGTTATATCTTTGATGGGGGGTTTAAAGGGGTAATTTTATAAACCTTTCAAAAATTTTTATTTATGTTTTAAAATTCCAAAAATTTTTTGACTAGGTCTTTCAAAATGATCATTTACATTTTTTTGCCTACATTTGCGTATTTAAAAAATTCGGGTGTCTGCCCTTTTTTTACGTTAAACCCGGTTTTTTGGGGGTTTTGAATTGTCTTAGGGGAAAGCGATGTAGCTACTTCCTTCAAAATCCATAACCGTGTTTTTGAACTCTCACATCCATCCCCGGGTTTTTTTTAATAAACTCCAAACCGTTTCCCCTCCCCGTGTTCTTTTTAATTTTGTAAAGGGTCTTTTAAAAAAATTTACTTACAAAGGGTTTAACAATATCCGAGGCAAAAATGTGGGGAGGTTTTTTTGTCAAAAACCCTTTTGGCGATGGTTTTATTCTGCTTTTTTTACAAATAAAGCATCTAATAAAAAGTCCAAAATTTTAAAAAAGTTCTTTTTTTTTAATTCATTTTGCCTAAGTATTATCCACTAAAAAGGTTTTTTGGGGGTTTTTTTTAAAAAAGTCTTCAAGTTTTAATTTAGGTTTTAATTTTGGGAAATTGGTTTTTCACAAATTTTCCCGGTAGTGCATGTTGTGTTTAAAGAGGGCCCTTTTCAGTTGGTGTTTGGTTTCTTAGTGAATGCCCCTAGGTCTTGAACTTTCTGCTCGTTTCTTTTCAGTTTCTTCTTTAGTTTGTTTTTTTGTTTAAAATTTCATCTAATTTTTTCCTGTTTATTTTCCCGCGGGGGTTCCAAAGGGGGTTCTTTATTTTCCCCTGGTTGTTTTCTTTTCTTTTATTTCTTTGTTCTTTGATTTTTTTGGGAAATTTGGGGGGGCTTTTTCGTGGGGGGGGGGTTTATTTTTGAGGGGAAAAGCTAATAAAACCCCCTCTTTTAAAAGGGAAAAAACTTTTTTGCAAAAAATTTTTCGCGATACATGATGTGTTCTCGACGAGAAAACAGACAGGTTTTTTGCGAAAGCTTTTCGCGCACCTCCTTTTATAAACAGGTCAAAAAAACGGTGGGTGGGGGGTTTAAAAAAGAAAACTTTTTTCCCAAAGTAATTTTCAAAAAAATTTGAGTGGGAAATGAGGTAGGGAGAAAAAAAAGTATAGTTTTAGAAGTTTTCCCCCTTTTAAACATTGTTACTCTCAATGAATAAGGGCCTGTAAAAAAGGGGGCAAGGGGCACTTTTTAATATTACCAAAAAGGGGAAAAAAGAAACAGTAAGTTTATTTAAATTTTTAAACCCCGGAAATGATTTTATTCCCGCCTGTTTTTAAAAATAAATAAATAAAATACTTTCAAAACTGAAATGGGTTTAGTCCAATTCTTCTATCGGTCGTCGCGAAAAAAAAATAAGCGGGCGGGCGAGTAGTATAAAACTTTTTTTTTATTGTAACGAAAATTGGGTACTTGTTTCTTTGGGGTTTTTCAAGAACCCTTTTTGATTGAACCCCCCTCCGTTCCAAAAAATCAAAATTTCCCTTTATCTTTTAAATAAAAATCAAAAACTTTTACTTTCCCCTTTATTTTTCATCACTAAAAATTTTTTCCACACTTCTTCGAAAGAAAACTTTTCAGCAGCTTCTTGGGAAGGGCTTTTAAATTTTTAGCCCGCTTTTATATTTCTGCTCTAATTTCTGGAAACAAAGTCACTTTAATTGTTTTACTTTTAAACAAAATTGGATTCTTTCTCCTTCATTGGCAAGGTAATCTACATCATCATTAACAATCAAAATCATCATCTTCATCGGATATATCATTAAATATAGCCATTTGAATCTGATCTTCTTTCCCTTATAAAAAGATCGAGAATGGATTTCATGTTTAAGGTTTTCTCTTGGTGCCATTGTTTTGTTATAGATGTTGATTTGGTGAATATACACAGCAGAGTGAGGGGAAACTCATGTGAAACCTCCTTATATACCCCGTGCATAGAGGTGGGGGTGTTAGAGTAGTGGGTTTAAAGTAAAAAGTAAACTTGTCAACACAATTTTCAAAGTTCTATAAGTGGGTCAAGGTCACCCATATGTATTACCAAAACGGGGAATAGAGCAGTAAGTGGTTCTCAATTAGAACCACAGACTGATCTATTCCCCGCTCTGTATTTTTGGGCTAGTTTGCAAATAGTACTGAATTTAGAAAAGTAGGATGTCAAGAATTTCACAAAATGTAGTCTATGGTGATAGTTGGTCTGGGAAAGAAGTTTCTTCAGGCGGCAATTGAAGGTACAACTCGGATTCTTCTTTTACCGTTTCTTCCAATATACGTATGTATTTTATAGCTGAATTGACAATTTGCAACATTGTTGGTTTCTGCACTTCATTCATAAAGGGAACATTAGTAGCCAAATTTTTCATACGCTTCTTTCATCCTTCGTATCCTTCTTTGCTCTCTCACATTTTTTGGTTTTTCAGATTTGTGGAATTCTTGGTAATGAGTCTTCAACTCTGCATTGCTTCTATAAGATGCATTACAAAAGATACACGTTCTGTTCATTTTGTAACTTCAGGCTTAAACGCGCTGTAGTGATAGGTGAGGCTGATTTGGATCGGGGGGATATATAGGAGCTTCCCATACCACCCCCCACCACCAAATTCCAGATGACATAGAAGCATTAAGGAAGTATAGTTGCAGTTTTCTTTGTCTTGTAACAGGAGACAAGGGACGTTTGTCAAAGTTTTTAAATCTTCGGTGGGGACATCTAGGTCACGAAGCGCTGAAGAAGTTTTAAAAAATAAGATTGAGGCACATCGCTATCATTGGGGACGATTGAGTGGACGAGTAGATTGGTTGGGGGAACAGATATAGTGAGGTGTATATAGTTTGAATGTATTAGTTTGATATTCAGAATGTGCGGATATTTTACAAGTCCAGAAAGAGTGTCCATGGTACAATTGGGGTGGATCGAGCAAGATACTAGTTTAAAAGTATAGGGTTTTAAAATTTTAGAATGTGCGGGGTATGTTTTTCAAGTCCTGGGTGGGGGTCAAGGTCATCTTTTTGAATTTTACCAAAAACGGGGAATAGGCAGTAAAAGGGGTTCTCCCCTTCGGGCCAAGATGATTATTCCCCGCTTGTTTTTTAATTTAGAAAGTCCCAATTTAGTTTTTTTTTGGAAATTTCCACAAAATTTGGAGCAACTCGTTTTAATTATTTTCATTTGTTTTTTGGAGTAATTTAATTTTTTCCACCGCAAAATGTGAGTATTCATCTGTAACCACCCGGGCTGGAAAAACATGGATGGGAAAGGTTTCTAAGCATGGTTCTATTTCTTCTTGGGTTTTAATTCCCTTTGGGTTTTTTAACTCAACAAAAATTTTCCCAAATTTCCCGGGTTTTGATTTTGGAAGTCCCAAAAGATGTAGGTTTTCTTCAAAAATTTTTTTTAAAATTTTTTTGCGTTGATAGACCGTTTATGATAATTGTTGCAGCCATTTTTCCCCTTGCAGGAAGAAACGTACTACAGAGTGATGGTCTAGAAAATCGTTCGGGGGTTTTTTCGAGGGTTTTCCCCCCCACTTTGCTTGAAAAGGGGCATAGAAAAAATAATAACGTTTATTTTCAATTTTGGAAGTTCGGTTTGTGTTGTATAGATATAATTTTAAAAATGAGTGGGGAAAAATACAAGTCCCGGTTGTGGGTTATTGTCATTCTAGTTTTTAAGAATTTGGAATAAATTTTAAATTTTTAAATTTTTAAAATTTAAAATACCAACCCGGGGTTAAACAAAATTCCTCGTATTTAATAATGCATTTTTGTTGGGGTGTTTTTAGGGGGGGGAGTTTTTTGTATAGACCCTTTTTTACAATGAGTGGGAAAAAATTTTAACCCGTTTTTCCCGAATGTGGGGGGCCCGGTCATTCTACAGTTTTGTTTTTTTTTTTTTTTTTTTTTTTTTTTTTTTTAAGGAATTTAGTGGGGTTAAAAAAATTTAGAATATTTTTTACTTTTTAACCTTTTTTTCCAAAAAAGCGGGGTTTCCCCAAAAATTTCTGTAATTTTAAAAAGTGCATTTTAGTTGGGTGTTCAGGGTTGATTTACCCTTTGGGGAGGGCTTAAAAAAGTTCTTTCTGGGGCTTCAACCCTTCAAGACAACCGTTTGTTAATCAACCTCCTTGAAAAAAAAGTATTTTTTAAAAATTTTTGAAGTCTGTTAATTTGGTCTTTTAAAGGTTTTCCCCCTGTTTGGATAGAAAAAACAAAATAAATTTGTGTTGGAAACTGTCTTTCAGTTTAAAAGGGGAAAAAACGGAAAAATTTCCCCCATTTGAAGGGCAAGTTTTTCCAAAATTGGGTCACCTTTCTTTTGACCTTTCTTAAATAAGTTTAAATACAGGGGTTTTTTGGGGGTAGGAAAGGGGGCTTTTTTCGGTGGGAAAAAGAGGTTTTTTTGGCAGTTAGTGGATAAGGGTTGGGGTTTTTTACGGGTGGGGGGAAAAGGGGTTTTTGGGTAACAAATAATGAAGCCCATGATGATGAAGATGATGATGAAGATGATGTTTAAAGATAAAGATGATGAAGAAAAAGGTGAAAAGGTGGGGGCCCGGGGGGGGGTAGTAAAAAGCAGTGGTTTTGTCTTTTTTTGAAGGTGTAAAAAGGGGTGAAAGGGGTTGGGAAAGGGGGTGAAAAGGTTTTTTTTCACACCGGGGTTTTTTTTCCCGGAAACGTAGAGGTGGAAGTCCAACCTTTTTTTTCATTAAAAAAAAAGGCCCAAGAAGAAGATGATAGCGGGGGATTTGTGGTGGTGGAAATTTGAGTCATGTCCCAAAACTTTGCGTAAGAGAGGGAAATTGTAGCAGGGAAAAAATTTATTGGTGGTTTGTTTCATTGTGCTGAAGTTTTTTAAAAAGGGCGAAACAGAATGTGGGGGCGAGGAAAAAGCTTTCTTTGCTTTTATAAGGTTTATTCTATGGGGTTTGGGGGTGGCCTTTGGGGTGGGGGGGGGAGCTGTATGTAGTTTAATTTTTTAGAATGAGCATGTTTTTTTGGGAAGGCCTTTAGTGTTTGGTCAAGGTAAAAATTTCAAAATTTTTTAAGGGGCGGGGGGAAAAGATCGGGAAATGTTTTTTCCCCCCATGTGGGTTTTTTTTTTTTTACAATTAAATGAATTTTACAAGTCCCGAATTTTAGGTCAAAAGGGCACTCTAAAATTATTACCAAAAAAGGGGGGGAAAAAGGGCGGGAGGGGGATTTGGGGGGTTTTAAAACAACCACAAACCGGGCTGTTTTCCCCCCCCTGTCTTCAAGGGGGCATTTAAAATTTTTAAAAAGGGAAAAAATAATTTTAATTTTAAACCCGCCCTTTTCCCAATTTTTTAGGGTTTTTAAATTCCCCCTTTTTAATGGAACCCCTTTTATTTTAAATTTTTTAGGAAAAAAAATAAAACCCGTGGGAACCCCGTGGGAATTGTTTTTTATCATGGTAAAATTAGGAGGGTTTTGGGTATGAAAGGTATTCGATGGTTGTCAATCGCTTTGCATAGACAGAGAGACAACGGGTACAGTTTGCACGGCTTTGACCCAACAGGTTAGGACGGTAGATTTGGAGAGGTACAAAGAAAAAATGACAGAAGTTATTATAGGTGTTGTTTTCTACTGTAAGAAATTCTATAATTTTGAAATGGAAATATCATTAATGAGCCAGCTCCAATTATTTGGGTATAAACCGGATAATCAAGACTTCAAGAAGCGACAGCTGTATCCCATCGGCCTTTGGACCGCAAGCGATGCAGACTGCGAGAAAAAGCTCAAATTATTGTCTATAACCCAGATAATGGAGCCTTCTATTAATTATTTTGTAAAACAAACACTTTTTAACCAACACCTGCAACTTTTTCTATCACTTTTATAGATTTAGGGATGGTAGAAACAATCACGAGAGTAATGCTCATTATACTTTACCAATTTGAGGGACATTTGAGAGAACTGTAAGAAATACACATAAGATTAGTAATAAAAAACGTTTTTTCAAACCATTCAGTGGGTGTTTTCTATCTTATTTTGTAATTAGGACTACAGATATTTAAGGTTTTTCTCTAGGGTGGTGGATAGGATGGGTAAGGATCGATAGACAAACAATCACATAAATGGTTTGATTAAAAGCTGTAAGAAATTACACATTTCATTAGTAAATAAATCATTTCACCATCACCAAACAACAAAGACTACATTAAATACTACAAGCAATAATATTGTAAAGTGTTAAGACTACCATGCTGCTGTACATGCTACAACTATATATATATTAGAAGAGAGAGAGAATCTTTAGTTAAGAATGGTACCGGTTCATTACTAAAGATTCTACTAACGGCTGTCCAACCGATCAGCTAGCTAGGCTGCTCGATAGAGACTGCGAACCATGGATGTGGTGAGCGTGCTTATATAGACGGTGGTGGGGAGGATTGTGGGTGGGGCCTTGAGGTAATTGAACAGATGGTTATTATTTGCAAGCAAGAAGTTTCTATACACATATGACTGAAATTTTCTAAGTGTTGTTAGTGGGTCAAGGTCACGTTGTATTGTTTGTAAAATAACAGGGAATGTTAGTTCCCTGCTATTTTACGTTTATTTTCGCTAGGAGCTGCAGAGTTACACAAGTTTTAATGTGATACTTTTTACTTTGAATTCATTGCTCGATCTTGCAATGAATTTGTACATTTCTAATTTTGAAGGAGTCCTCCATGGTATATGGATACGGCGAACGCTATCCATTTTCAATGGGACCAGTTCTATATCTATTTTCAATTTAAAACCACGATATTCATAAGACAGAATGGCTAAAAAAGCTTCTGACAAAGCAAGCTCTGAAGGAGCATACCATGTGTTTACAGCTGCGGCTTCCATTGCGAAGTGATAAGGTTTCAGCTAGCGCGTTCTTTTATAGCCTATCCTCACCACTTCAAGATCGTTAGGTGTTATATAAAAGTTTAAACGAACGCATAGGTAGAATATTATTCTCACTCTAAGTCCCGGTAAGTGGGTCATTGTTGTGTGCTGTTAGAGAGATTCTCTAAGTCCTGTATGTAGGTCACGGGTACCAAACTGATAGAAGAAACTAACTCGTGTTAGTGGGTCAAGGTCACTCTAATAACATAGAAAAAGGGATCGTCTAAGAGTACAACAACTAACTCTACATAAGCAGTGGGGAATATTCTAAGTCCTACAAGTAGGTCAAGGTCACCACAACAATTAAAAGAAACTATAAGCCTTTTGCAACTAGCATGCACAAATAACTAACTCTACATAAGCGATACGAAATGCTCTAAGTCCTGTAAGTAGGTCACAGCCACCAATACAAACAGATAAAGAGAATTAGTAAAAGCATAGTAGAAGGTACAATAAAAAAGCACTAAATATGCATGCACTAACACAAGAGGAAAGAAGGAAGGAAGGGTTAGAGGTATTCCATTAATTAGATGTTGGGCCCGAACACCTAATTAATAAAATATCCTACAAGAAGCGGCAGCTGTATCCCATCGGCCTTTGGACCGAAGCGATACTGGCTGCGAGAAGGCAGTGTTCACCGCTCCTATATATACCCAAAGTCCGGGGGGGGGGGCAGCTGGATAATTTCCCTAAAACATTCCCAAATTCCCTCCAACTTCCCCCCGCATTACCCCCTTCCGGTCTACTTCCGGTCCGCACTTCCGGTCCACACTTCCGGTTCACACTTCCGGTCCACACTTCCGGTCCACACTTCCGGTCCACACTTCCGGTCCACACTTCCGGTCCACACTTCCGGTCCACACTTCCGGTCCACACTTCCGGTCCACACTTCCGGGGAACTTCCGTTTCCACTTCCAGTGCCCTTCCGACTAACATCCTACCAAGTCAGAACTGACATTCGGACAGTCCGACCTCGAAACAAGTTTTTACCGCGCTGACCTCCAGACAGTCTGGCCTCGTTACAACAGGTGTTGTATGCACGACAGGATATTAATTAAACATTTTTTACATCCTGCAGCTGCCATGGTGGTGGTAAAGTGTTTTGTCGAGTCCACCGATGGCTCACTTCGTCTGTACTAATGGAGAACCACAGGTCCGCTAGTGATGCAGCTGCATTGGTCAAGTCATTGGAGAGGGTGAAGAGGAGTTTACAAGAAAGACGACAGAAGACAACGGTGTTTAAGAAGTTTAAGTTATCCAATTCAATAAGACATAATCCGGCTTTTAAAACATCAAAAGATCAGTCTAATATTTTTCAAATTATTTTAAAAGAAATGCTGCTGAAGAAGGAGTTGGAATTAGTATCTCCAATAGAGGTGGAGAAAATTAAATTCAAGAGAATTAAGAAGGACAAAAAATATCACCTTGTGGCATATGAAGAAGACCACAAGGTGCTGTTATTCAACGAAGAAAGACAAGCACACATGTTGGTTAGATTACCGGCATGTGTGCCAAAACCGCCTGCTACAATTGTACAAAAAAATGTCTATTTAGTAAGAACAGAACAGGGAATTACATATGAATAAATGATAAAATAAATAAGAAATAAAAATAAAATAAATAAATAAAAAAAAAAAAAAAAACAAAAAACAAAACAAAAAAAAACAAAAAAAAAACAACAACATTATTACTTATAGAGTTAGTTCGTGTGGCGGTAGACACGTCGTACTTTCAATGTCTACTGTGCATGAACTTCTCCATAAGGATAATCTAATTCGATATCGTCCTTGACGGAATTTTCTAAGTCCAGTATGTAGGTTAGACTGTATTATTCACATCTTGCAAACTACATTTTACTAAGCAACGGGAAATTTTTTAAGTCCTTGATTTACACTTTGAATGCAGGTTCTAAAAATACAAGAAACACGTTTACTACAAATATACATACGCAACTAACTTCGAATATGAAACAGGGAATTTTCTAAGTCCAGTACGCAGGTTAGAATGTATTATTCACATCTTGCAAAATAAGTTTTACGATCAACTCTGTGTTTTAGCATGGTCTTACCAGTGCGTCGCCTATGCGCACAGTGACACGAAATTCTTGGTTCTCATACGGGCTTGTAATAACTCAGCGGTGGGGGTATTGGGGCGGGGCTTAGAGAGTGGTGGGGAGGGGATCCAGGTACCTAATATGCATGCTAGCGCTAACTCCGTTTACGTGTACCTCTCGACCGGTACACATGGATTCTCCTCTGCAAGATAGTACAGTTTCTACGTCGACAACTAGTGTTTACAAAGTTGAAACTGTATTGACTCCTGATGTTCCAAATTGAAATCCATTTCAAGTACAAGAGGTGAGCAGCAATACGTCTTGTGATCTTGAAGCAATTTTGGACTCATTGTTAGGTTTTGACTAGGTTTTGAGATAGCTGTTTATCATGTCTCTTAGAGTTAAGGAAATTATTTATAACACAGTTCATTTGTCAACTTCGCAAGATCTTCATATTTTTAATAAAGAGTTAGAGGATCTGTTATCGACTGGGTACACTGTGACTTTGGAGGTGTTTGCAACAACTACAGACACCACAACTACCGTGGACTTGGAATATGCACCAACAAGGAGAAACGATAAGTGAAGAAGAACAAATTTTATGTTTGTAAATACTTGTGTAATGTGCTAAAAGACAACTAGTATTATCTCACTATCTGTAAGAATTTGTAAAAAGATCATAATAAAACAATATTAACAGAAATCTTGCACGAGTTTCCTTCGATAGTACTCATTTGGTTCTTTCTGTTCGATTATTAACAATCGAATAAAAAAAGTGACCAAATGAATACTACAATCGAATGGAACTCGTGCAAGATCTTTTTTAAAACTTCTTTTGAATGACCTTGACCTACATGACCCCATGACGTCACTGTCCCCGTCATCAGCTGACGTCACAAGCTGACGTCACTGAGCTCCTCTTTTCCCTTTAACTTTGACAGCTCACCGGAAGTCGTAAATCACTTTTATCGATTGGGGCAGCGGCCCCATTTGGACACTACTATGGTATACGTTAATTTATATTAGTGTTCATGCTATCGATTGTGTTATGTTTCAAAAGCATATAGAATAAGAACACCAGAGGCCTCATAGTTTGTTTCATTACAATTTTGCAGAGATTTATTAGAAAGAGACTAATTCTATCTCATAGAATTTCTTGAGCACTCCTGTTTGATAACCATATAAAGTCGTATTTAAATCAAAAACAGAATAAAAATATAGTTATATTGCATTCCAAGATCGCCGACTTAAAACACGAGGATTCTACTAGGATAATAACAGGTCTTACTATTTTGACAGATGACGACCCCCGTTACACGAGAGCTGAACAGCACCTTCTATTCCAGAAAGGGTTGTTAATTAGGCAGGTGATTGAACATATGACCCCAGCTTTCCGAAGTGTCGCTCTAACCCAACGGAATAGTAGTTTCGCTCCAAATCCACGTCACCCTAACGCCACGTAATCAATCCATTGAGCCATTCAAAACCTACCTCACTGATTCTGTTTGTTGGCTAATCCCTCCGTAAAAGAGCGCTTGGGACACTGTAAGAATGCGATCCATTGCTTTAACTATGGAAAAGTGATTTTTTTATATGTGAGGTACCAGTGAAAGAAACCGATGTCGAATGTACCTACGATATTGCACAGACGGAGGAAGAGACAATGGAATAGAAACATTCAATAAAACCCTTCTTATATTTGTAATACTTCTTTTTCTTTATTTCATTCTCATGAGACATAACCTCAGTAGTAGATCAAATATAATGAAGTGAGACCCACTTTTACCTTTGGACCCAGGATGGCGGCGCAGTGGTACCAACCCTCCACCCTCCCCCCTCCCCTACAAATTCCCACATTTCCTTCCAAATTCCCTTGTTATACTATATAAAATACACTCTTAACCTAACTTTTTCCATGTTATACTGTAGAAAATGCACTGTTAACCTTGTTATACTATATAAGATACACTTTTTTTGTCCAATATGGCGTCTTTTTCCATGTAAGACTATATCCAATATGGCGTCTTTTCCATGTAAGACTATATAAAATACACTTTTTTGTTCAGTTCAATATGGCGTCTTTTCCCTCCCGTGCCAACTCACACACCGTGGGAAAATTCCCTTCCTAAAATTCCCTCATCCAATATGGCTGACTTTATATAAAATACACTCTTAACCTAACTTTTTCCATGTTAGACTATAATAAATGTAAAAAGATGACAACTGGATCCAATATGGCGTCTTTCCCTCCAAAAATTCCCTCATCCAATATGGCGGTCTTTATACTGTATAAAATACACTATAATAAATGGCTAACACGTCGTCTGCTGGTCGGGCGCGCATGCGCGTTGTTACTCTACTCATATATACACTATGTGCTCGACCCGATCGCAGCGCTCTTAGCAGCAATTTCCCAAAACATAAATATATATTTAACAAATTAGACAACAGGCTATCAACCCCCCCCCTGGTCCAGTGGTTAGCGTACCCGACTCCCAGAGTCTACCAGTAATAGTACGTCTGTCAGTAGGTAAAGGTCGTGGTATTGTTTCATAGTAAGTCATATCAGTCGTCCTAAAATTTTCAAACACGTCTGCCAGTAACAGTACGTCTGTGATTGGTGTGTGAGTTGGATGCGGAACCACTCAGACACAAGGTTGTTTTTTTAATTTGATTGAAGTGAACACAACTAAACGATTCAAATTTCCACAATAAAAATAACAAATTTCGATTACACTGTGTGCAAATGCACACCTGGTGGCAAAACGTGTAACTACTGTCCTAGCGTGCGCTCTGATCAGGTTTCCACACTACCCATGAGGTACTGATCACAGCGCGTTTTTGTTTATAGTGAGTTTCCCCAGTAGGCCTAGTCTCACTAGCCGTGAGAACGGCTGTTTAATCTAACTTATTTCACCTCAATCGGAAGAAAATCCTCTCGACGCTGATGATTTCCTCCCTGCAGAGATGGCACGCAGTGATCCTGGGCCGACACCTTGGACACACTACGTGATGGCAGGGAATCATTAGTAGCGTCGTGAGGTATTCCAGGCAGACTGCACATCGCACAGTCCTTGCCTGGCTTAACGGTGGCTCGTCGTCTAGTTCACACTGAAACACAAAATAAATAATGTAATACCGAAAACACACACAAGAATCACATAAACAAAAGCAAATATAAAATGTTACTAACATCCACAGCATAACTGGTCGATGGCTGCGGTTGTAGACTAGTCGACGGTTGTGGCTCACCGTTCTGTAAATAAAAATATTAATTTGTGTTAAGATTTGTTTGATTAGAAGTTTTTCGAAAAAATATGTATATTTTTATAGCCTACCAAGTCGATTGAGGTGTTCGACGAGTAAGTCAGATCAATGTGGGCCGACGGTGTTAGATCGGCCTCCCTATAAGTCCACTCCAACGCATCATCGTCGGAGTTCTGAAAACGATAATCACTTTTACAACACAAAATTATATATGTGTACTACTAAAAACTCGTTCAAAAAAATTTAACTTACCCCAATGTGACTTGTAGTTTCACTTGAATCTGACGGTAAATCATTTTGAAAAAAATAAAAAATTTTTATTTTTGTTTAATTCATTATATATTATTTCATAAAATAAAAAACATTTATTTTTGTTTAATTCATTATATATTATTTATTTAGTAAATTCAAATAATATAATATGCTAACCGGCCCGGACCGTGTAATGGAGACCGGCCGTCCTTCTAGGAAGGTATGATCAGTAACAATAAATGATCTATCTCCCCAGAGGTTGGCAATTGCATCTTCATATTCCCCCTGAAACATTTGAATTCGCTATTTTATATTTTTTTAAAGTAATATTCTATTGATTTTTAATTTATAGAAAGCAACATATAACGTCAATTACCTCAGTCAGTGGTGTCCGACCATTCAGTTCTTGTAAAGGGGTTGGGTCATTCTGAAACAATTTAAGCTACTTAATAAATCTAAAAAACCTAATATACATGGAAAATTAAACATCTTTACAAATACGTACGTCAAGTATTTCAAGGATCTCGTTCCCTCTCAGGAACCGTCGTGGTGGTAGTGGATTGGCTTGAGTCTGATAATCCACACACATTTACTGTAACACAGTCGAAATAAACTTGTTGATATTTAAATCACTCAAAGGAATTGTACTTACTAGATTGGCTAGTGCGGTGTCGTCATAACTGTCAATGGCTACCGCCATCGACAGAAAAGTGGAGAGGACGATGAAGTTCATAGTAAAGAAGATGTACACTGAAGAACTGATGCTGTGCAATATTGCAGCTTGCATTTTATCAAATCGTGGTATGACACCTCTCACTCCCTTTCCAGACGTAAAGGTCAAGTTTGATTGGTTCAATTCCCACACAAAGTGCACCATTTATTTATATCAAAAGTATAGCAAAGATGCACTATGGTTTATGATAACCGCAGCGACCTCGCCTCACTCTTGTGATTAGGTGTCCGCTTCAATCCACACTTGTTCAGTTCACACGAAAGGTACAGGCACCATGGTTCTCTCTCTATACACACTAAGTCTCAAGGCATGCTGCCTTCACATTCAACATGGAGCGGAAATGGTTGAGTACTACAAGGACAAACTACCAAAACCCATATTGGATGACCTTGTGGAAACGCACATTGAGGGGTGTATATATGCAAAGTTAACATGGACAGAATTTTTCGGAAAGAAATTTTGCATTTCATGCATAAATAAATTTTTAAATCCTGATTATCATATTTCCAATATTGATCTAACAATCCATCATATGCAATTTGAAACCTGGGAGGAATACAAGCAAAATTATCAATGTCAGAAATGCAAGAAAGTATGTCTCTCAAGCTATACTCGGCAAGATATATGGTCATCTTTTAGATATGAGTATAAATGTCTCTAAAAGTAACCCTTTTTTCTAGTAATTTTATTTTTTGGAATTTTTTAATTTTTAGGAGATGGCAGCTAGTGTGATATTTTTGAAGGCCATCACTTTCTGCAGCGGTGGAGGGGTTGCAGAATTAAAAAAAAACCTTTTCCAATTGATCAGAAGGTCTTGTAAAAACGCACATCGAGGGGTGCATACCTTTGATTATTTCTTACCTCTTTATAGAAAGTTGTACCATATAGTACAGAATCACTTCCTGATTCTCAATCTCTCTCTTTGATATGTTTGTTTTTGATTTAACCAGTTTTCTTTCACGGCGAGTATTTAATTCCTCACTACCCTCAAGTAAGCTGAAGGCAAAACTGAAGGGCATTGCCCAGTTACAAAGTTATTTGTGAGCATTGTAGCTTTGAAATGGACGATAGGGACCTCCTAGGCCTCACTCCTCCCAGAAACAGCATAGAGTGCTGATACCTCGGTTATGGTCGTCACAGCACCTCTAAAAGAATAAATCGAAGAATAAGATGGTTCCATAACTAACCCTTAGTATAAGGTATACTACGCTACACACGGTCCTTTTCAGGGCCCCATAAATATTGATACATAGTTTTAAGTGAGGTGACGTGACCCCTGCCCACCCATAACGTCACCCCTGCTCGCCCCACCCATGACGTCAACCCCGCTCACCCCACCCATGACGTCATGGTTCCCTCACTGAGTCTTGAGGCATGCTGCCTTCACATCCAACATAGAGTGGAACCACTCGAACTCAAGGTTATTTTTTTATTTATTAACTGATCAGGTTTCCACACTACCCATGAGGTACTGATCACAGCGCGTTTTTTTATTATAGTGAGTTTCCCAAGTAGGCCTAGTCTCACTAGTTGTGATAACGATTTAAGGAACTTTTAAATGGTGGAAAGCAGATACTCTGCATGCCACCAAATCGGTGGTATTTTACTAAAGGGACGTATCCCTCTCAACTCGCAAAACATTCTCCAAAAATAATCGTCTTCAATAAAACTGACTTTGTCGTATGGAAGATAAATTAATATTGTATATTTTAGCTCAAGTGGTAGCTTGCGGATGAGCATGTCCAGCGACTGGTTGTTGGAGGCCATGTTCAACACACTACAGAGCAAATGAGGAGATTGAATCAATTTCCCCACCAAGCCATAATATCTACTAACCGTGATAACGATTGTTTATTGTAACTTGCCCCATCCGTCGCAAGTTACGGTGATAGCCACTCCATAACAAAATGCTACCTCCCAGTATTATTTTTGTGTTTTTTTGGGACCTTCTGTAAGTAAAGACATCACTTTACTTAGAGAAGCCTTTCAATGTGACGTACAGACTTACAAAGGGGTTTTTATTTATAAATTTGTTTTTATTATTTTTTGATTCTGTTTTTTTTACAGTAAGTTTTGTGTTTTTTTCTTTTTTGTATTTATTTTATTTAATCCACAAACACCTCACACCCTGGACTTATGAGTTTTAAGTCAGCCATAGAGTGTTCCATTCAAGCAAACTGTACAAGGGCCCGGGCTGCGATTTGAGGTCTTACGGGGTTTAATCCACCCTCAAGCTGCAGGACCGCCTCAGGTCTTACGCGTTTTACAGCTGCCTTAGAGAACAGTCTGACAATTTTGTATTAAATTTGGGCCGTCCCCACCTCGACAGTTCATGTCCTGGACTTACGGGGTTTTATTCCAGCCATAGGACGCAAATTCACTCATCTACTTCACACACACGTTTATAGTGTTAAATGAAAAAAGCTCCACTTACATTTTGATACAGTATAATATCTTCCCATACCACTTTGTCTTCAAACTCCTCGATAAACAGTTCCGACAAAGACTGGTATCTACTTATAATTGCCCAACAATCTACATCAAAGTTTGGTGACAGTATATCTTCTGTAAACTTTATCCTTTTTAAAATCAAACCCCAGTTTACCCTATGCTGGTAAATTCTCAACATATCTAGTGAAAAGTCATAGAGGGCTGACAGTATGTCCCATTTAACATATCTATCAAATTTCATTATAAAACCGTCGGTTAAAACACCAACTGGAGCCTTAGGCTCCTTTGATAGCATAATCCATGTGTCCTCCATGGTGGTTAGAGACATAATGACCAAATTAAAGTTCAGACAGCCTTTTATACTCTTGGTGTGCAGTTTTAAAGGCACACTTAAAGTTACAGTTGGCGTGTATAGGTAATATACATTTAGTTGACCAAGTATCTTTTGAACAATCTTTCGGTAGTTCAATCACGTTAGGATGAAATTCTTTTAAAAAGTTTACCTTTTCCAACCCTTTAGTATAAATTTTATTCAAAAGTTTACAAAGTGTGCGAATTAAACTTTCATTGTATTCCACACTACCCTCTTCCCATTTTATTCCGTGCAAATGCCGGACCAACCATCTAGCTGACCATTGTTGTTTGTCATCGATTGGCACACTTGCAGTAAGGCGACTTGAAAACAATCTGTGTTTGGAAATGTTCGCCAACTATTGCCAATTCTTTAACTATAAAACGGTTATTATTGTCAGTAAAGGCTAGAAACTCAACTACTGCAACCATTAACTCTATTAATTTCGCAAGTTAATCTATTGAAAATATGCGGGGATGGACTTTGGAATCCTCCACAGAGATATTGTTTTATAATGTCTTCCTCATAAAACAACTCTTTCAATTCCAACTGTATTAATGGAAGGTTAGAGATAAACTGCTCCCACTCACCCAAGTTAAGCGTCAAGGTGCTACCCGGGTGGTTGGTAGAAGACTGAGCTCGCTCGCTCGGATTAAGTGTTTAAGTATTCCCTAGGAAAACATGCGGTTTCCCAAAGATTGATAAAACTTTAACAACTTCCTTTTCGTTAATTTCCAAATAAAATTTATTATTATCTGTTAGGGCTTTAGAAATGTTATTAAAATTTACACAAAACTGATTAAAAACATTAAATGACCAGAACACATAGTCATGTCTACCCTTGAACATAACACCAAGACTGTAGTTTCGATTTTTAAAAATTCCAACGATAATTAATGGCAAAGGATTCCATGGTTAGGTTAGGATGCAATTAAATTTACTTTAAATTGATTAAAAATCAATTATTAAATTAAAGTAAAAAAAGGGCACAAATTATTGATTTTTACTTTGAAATACTGTACAGAGAATGGTGTCCAAAATATAAATTACAAAAATAATTGTATTTAATATCGAGTAAGAGCAAAGTGAAGATACGTCTGATCAGTACGAGTGCAAGAACAGAAGTGATTGTGTTAGTCGGTTAAATAGGGATGGATGAGGGAGGGGAGGGGGCAATTAGGGAGCGCTGCGATCGGGTTGAGCACATAGTGTATATATGAGTAGAGTAACAACGCGCATGCGCGCCCGACCAGCAGATGACGTGTTAGCCATTTATTATAGTGAATTTTATACAGTATAAAGACCACCATATTGGATGAGGGAATTTTTGGAGGGAAAGACCCCATATTGAATCCGGTTGTCATCTTTTTACATTTATTATAGTCTAACATGGAAAAAGTTAGGTTAAGAGTGTATTTTATATAAAGTCCGCCATGTTGGATGAGGGAATTTTAGGAAGGGAATTTTCCCACGGTGTGTGAGTTGGCGCGGGAGGGAAAAGACGCCATATTGGACAAAAAAGTGCATTTTATATAGTCTAACATGGAAAAAGACGCCATATTGGACAAAAAAAGTGTATCTTATATAGTATAACAAGGTTAACAGTGCATTTTCTACAGTATAACATGGAAAAAGTTAGGTTAAGAGTGTATTTTATATAGTATAACAAGGGAATTTGGAAGGAAATGTGGGAATTTGAGGGGGAGGGGGAAGGGGGAGGGGGGGAGGGTTGGTACCACTGCGCCGCCATCCTGGGTCCAAAGGTAAAAGTGGGTCTCGCTTCATTATATTTTAACTACTAACCTCAAACAGGGCTTGTGGCCGCACCGCTCCGACTCTATTCTACGACTGAGCGGTGGTTTCCCGCTATTCCCTACATTCCCTGCCTTCTCGCACGATATTACCGCGGATTCCCTGCTAACTCCCGCCGAATTCTAAGAAAGTAGCCCCCACCATACTTTTCGACCAATAGCAATCGAAGTGGTAGGGATTGTGGGAGAAATCCACTATATAGCTGAGGTACCGTTCGCGCGCGACTTTGAAATGAAGTCTAGAAAAATATAAAAATAAAAAATAAATAAATAAAAATGAAAAATATAAATAGAAAGAGTAGACAAATGAGAATGAAGTTATATGGTTGCTGAAAAGAAATGAAAATAAAAATCGGTTTGGACATTACAGTGAAACGTTGTTGCACTTGTTACCACGTCGACGCTACGCCCAACAGCAGGACCCTGCCGGCATGACGTCACAACTTCAGAAATTGTATGAAAACTAAACTATGTTTGGACGGACCTGATGAAAAGACCACTGACAGTGAATCGTTTTTACACATGTTACTTCGCAAATCGACAGTGGTTTGGAAAATGGACATGGGTTTGAACGGACCTGTTGCAAACATCTCGACCGGTGGAAAAGATTTTTCAGTTGTCACCACGTCGACCCAACACCCGACGACGGAACACGGCTGGCATGACGTCACCGTGTCAGAGATTGTGTGAAAACTAAAATAGGTTTGGCCGGACCCGATGAAACACCGCTGACAGTGAATCGTTTTTACACTCGTTACTTCGCCAATCGACAGTGGTTTGGAAAACGAACATAGTTTTGAACGGACCTGTTGCAAAAATCTCGACCGGTGGAAAAGATTTTGCAGTTGTTACCGCGTCGACCCAACACCCGATGATGGAACACGGCCGGCGTGACGTCACTAGTTCAAAAATTGTATGAAAACTAAAATAGGTTTGGACGGACCCGATGAAAAGACCGCTGACAGTGAATCGTTTTTAAACTTGTTACTTCGCAAATTGACAGTGGTATGGAAAATGGACATGGGTTTGAACGGACCTGTTGCAAACATCGTGACCGGTGGAAAGGATTTTGCAGTTGTCACCGCGTCAATCCTACACTCGACGACACAGTGTCAAGTTAATTGAGGCAATGCAATTCTACCCAAAGATCATCCGGAAGATTATTCTGCACGACGTGCAGGTATCCTCTAATACACAATATTGTATTGCACGAGAAAAGGAAATAAGAGTAGTCGTGATTTAAAGTATAACAATATTTTAATGGCTATAGGCATATGAAATCGCGATTAGATTCTCTATTCCAGGCGTCCTCACTTTTGATTTTAAAATATACATACTTCTTCATCATTACTGCTGTGATGTAACATGGACATTTGTAAATATCGAATCCTTCGTGCGTCTTACATACGTGGTTGAGTTCTTCCGATTCCAAAGCATGGAAGATTCCATCCGTCAGTCTGTACAATTTCGGTAAACAACTGGCTAGTAGGTATCCTTTTGTCTCTCCCGCGGTGATGAACGTCATTCCTGGGTAATGATTAGCAGCCAGGTTCGTGACGGTCCTCTTCCAATTCCAACCTTTTGGTCTAGTATATTTGCGACACAACATACGTTCGTTGCAGATGCTGCCGAATGCTATTTCCAACTGAGCGGACGTCAGATCTACATCAACAAACACTATATCGGACATGGCGAAATTATTCAGCTGTCTTGTTTCAATAGTCGGTGGTGGATTATAGTTCTTTATACAAGATCTACAGATGCTTTCTTCTGGTTTCGTTCCCGTGTCTTCAGCAGGCCGGAGTAGCTGCGATTCGTGATGTAGGTAAGTTTCAGAATCGGGAATGTCGATATTCAGGTTCATCGTTATTTCTACAAAGAGAAATGACTCAGATCCCATACGCGTCGTGTTGCCGTGTCGTTTCGTTTCTGACCTCATGATCGTGGAATTTGCAGCATTTATATATTTTTTATATCAACTCATGTGATCGGTTTCCCGATTGGGACTGCAGTAACTCCAGACAAAATCTGAGCCTGTAGTCACGTCGTGAAATTCGTCGGGCTCCCGATCTGTGAATCGTTTTTACACTATATCTGCCATTGGGGCTGAAAGGGTTAGTGATGTGAATGAATACGTTAGATCCGAGAACGGCTACTTCTCGCCATCTGCGTCGAACACGTGGAGCTGGCAGGAGTGGGTGTATCTTCCCAAAAATAATCCTTCCAGCCTCGAAGTGTAGAAGTATATACGCACCGAAACCACAGTGAATGTCTGAGGAGAAGGAAATAATAACAGCAAGAGTGATGCAAATGCAATACACTTTATTTACAAAAATATGTTTAAAAATTATTTACAGCGCCCGCTATCCTTCACCTCTTCTTCCGTAGTCGGCCATGCAGAGAGTCTGTAGAGTTTTGGCCACATTCAGTGGATCCTGATGGTCGTCGCTTTGCCATTCCAAACGTTCGTTGTATGCTATGTCCACAAGCCTCTCGGCGTCTCTGGTATACCTCCTCTTACCCCTGGAACTGCGATGCCTCGTTCTTCGATACGCCAAGGGCATCCAATACGCCGATAGCAGCGGGTCTATTTGTTCTGGATCGTACGATAGGAGGTACAGTCGGATTCCATCCAAATAGGGAACAATCGACAAGAACATGGGTTCGTAGACTTTGAGTTTTCCGTTATACGTCTTGGCGTGGTAGTGGCAGAACGGTGTTTCCTTCGCCGTCGAAACGTAACTGGTGCGTGATCCACACCTCGAGCATGTGGAGTATCTTGAACCACTGGTTAGATCCGTCAAGTGACAACATTCGTTCAGTAGTCTGTTTTTTCGTCCATCGAGCGACAGCAGGTCTTCGAAGTCACAACTGATGAAAACGGGAAAATCTACGTTATTGACCATGAATCTTGTAAACTCTTCAGGGTTGACATTGGCGCCCGGAAACCACTTCCTTTTGGTTTCACGATACCTGATACATTCAGCGGTTATTGTCATGTTTCTTTGTTGCTTCAGGTCGTACGGTACACCAGTACCTTCGCAGATGTTGTTCGAGCTCGTGACGGCAAAGCCGTGGCAAATTTCGTCCTCGTTTACGGTGTGCAGAAAGGTCAGTCTTGACGAACCATTGGAGACCAGATCTAGCAGATACTTTTGATAATCAGACTTGTGTGCGTAATCTTTTAGACGGTGGTAGTAGCTGACATCAACGATATTGCCGACTTCATCGTAGTTCCGTTTAACCTCTTGGGCGTCTTTTTCGGGTCTAGAGGAGGTGGCGTTATCCACTGACGGCGGCCAGACGGCGAGACGTTCTGTTGTCGGTGGCGGTAGGAGTATTTGGACTCGTCGCCCTGATCCTTGTAACGACTCTAGATGCTGATCGGTTTGCTCGGCCACATTGTCAACAATGACGACCCTACGTGGCTAGCAGACTGTTTTCATCGGTTCCCCAAGTTCCGACGATTTGACGTCTTGATCACGGCTTTGCTCTCTTTGCTGCAGAAGTGGTGTGTCCACCTTTGATTCGTGGCCCCTGGGATGATACGGTGCCAAACTGTTTTCCACCTTGCTCTCTGACGGCTCACGAGTCTTCCTCTGCACCGCAGTAGTCTCGCAGATGTCGGTGTCACCTGAACGGGATGATGTAGCAGGTATGGAAGAAGACGACGAAGAAGACGACGACGATGATGATGACGACGACGACGATGAAGTGGCTGAGCACACTGATGGCGATCGACTCCGGGCTTTTCTAGCCTTATTACGTTTTTTTGACGGCTTTAGTCCACGTGTCTTTCGGTCAGGCACCCTGGAGATCTTCCGATGTTCCACTTTCTTGTCAATATTCGGACTCTTCTGATTATCTTCCGTGATTGTAACGTGTCGTTTCTTTGCTGTCGACCGTCTCTGTCCATTCTTCAAAACAGATTTCCGAAATGCTCGATAGTTCTCTTGGGTAGGTGGTGGTTGTACATGACGTAACGTCGATTCTACAGATGATGTGGAACCGGCCGATACGGATCTCTCTCTAACAAAAGACGGTCGACAGTCAGTTGTCTTTGCCCTCTTCTTCGCAGGTGAATCGGTAACCCATTTGTTAAGACGCCTGTCGACGCCACCCATCCATGGGAATGGATTTTGCCTAGAGGGGGTTTCAATCTTGCCGACATTCAACGCAAAGCTACCCAAACAATCCACGAAAATTTTTACCTAACTGAATCTGAATTTAATAATATCCCTATTGGGTCAAAAGGAAAGATCTTTAGAGTAATGGTAATACCGTTGGGATTTAGAACGCCATTCATAACCAATAGTGCTGGGATAAATTTCGTTAATCCCAACTTATTAGTACACGGTGTATATGCACATGGCTTGAACAACAAGTATGGGGGTACAAATATGAGTTACTACAGTGCAGCCTCTGATCCTATGTTAATAACCGGCTGCAAGCTACCTATAGACGATGGTTGTGACGTTGATGCAATGTGGGGATCAACTATTGTTTCAGGACAGAACACCTTATTGTTTGATCAAATCCCAGCATGCTTTGGTAATTAAAAACCTTTAAAGACTTATTACTGCCAGAACGTGGACGTACGTGTTGGCAGCCCATCCTTACCTGACATTATGATGGATATAAAAATTTACACTATGATAAATGGACCTGGAAATCCACCCATATCCTGGGAATATAGACCTCAGGTGTGTGTACTGAAGTGTTCGAAACCTTACCCATATTATCGTAGTTACAATACGAAAACAAAATCAAACTTTCTTTATGGAACAAAACAACCATTCAGTCATACAATGAATCTAAAAATTGGCGCAGACGGCAACAGCTTTGTTTCAGACCAATCATCGAACGTTGCCAAAAAGAATGTGGAAATACCTTATACAATTTAAATCGAACAGGCAGGAGCCATTATGCACGGATTAAATGAATACGCAGGCGGTCTCCAACCACCTACTTTGCATGTTGGTGTATTGCCAGTCAAGGCATATTTGACCTATGTCTCTGAATCTAAGGTGCAGGAAGTCATCGCCATATACAGTGTCTACATATTGTGAAATTGAATACAGTTATGACTTTACACACAATCAGGGTACTTATGTTCATCCAGTCATGAAGGTGTGCGGAGTAACAAATATTATCGACGGTAAGAAAAACAGCAATATGTTGTACTATGAATTCTGTTACGGATATCGTGCATACGTACCTGAGAAGGCAGACGACACGGCTGCCAGCTCTGCCAGAATATAGGTAGAGGGCAAATCACAGACCACACATGTGATGGAGCCAGCGAAGGATCAGGCCTCAACGGGTGACAAGAGAAAAAGGAAATTGCCACGAAGACTTGAAACTGATGCTTGGAATCTTATTAACCAATATTACTCACCTGAGCAAGCCCATATCTTGTGGATGCACGAAGATAATAAATTTAAAGCATTTAATATTCTAAAAAATAAAAGCTCAACATTAACGCAAAAAAAGAACGATTTAAATGCATACCTGAAACACAATCACACTGAACTGTATAATACACATTTTAAGGATGTCAAATAAAACAATTATTTATGTTAGTACTTTTCTCTGCATCATTATACAGTACTAAATTAGGTCTAAGTTAATATTTTAGATATTATATTATTTACAAATGTGTAGTTAAGTCCTACATTTTCTCTTTCCCATAATAACAATATACCTACAGCCAGAGGATACGGCTTCTTATGTCGGTAATCCAGTAATAGCGGACAAGTCTTCCAATCATACCTTATGTGCCTGATAATAAACCTAGGTTCGTTTGGAAAGACATCCCGATTTGCCATAACGACGAGAGGTGTCTTAACCAATCGAACTGCCACCTGGTATTTGACATTAGCCATGATGGTATTCCCCTGCATAATATCAAGCACGTTGTCCAGAAATGAAGGGTCAATACTGGCCTCATTCCATTTGTTAAAACGCCTGTCGACGCCACCCATCCACGGGAATGGATTTTGCCTAGAGGGGTTTTCAATCTTGCCGACATTCAACGCAAAGCTACCCAAATAATCCACGAAAAGGTTTTTCCCACTATGGGGGGACTAACAATTAAAATAGTATTTTTTCCCCTTCATCGAGATGTCTATCCAAAAAATAGTATACCGTAACCAAGAAGTTACGTACAGTGTCAATATCATGGAATTGAAATATCAGTAATCTTAAAATGGCTTCTAGGCTAGTGTCTATATCGTAATACATATCGTTAATATATTTTAAAGAAAGACATTCATAATGTGATTTCCCATCCTTCTGCAAATGAAATAGTTCATGTACAGTCATTTTATTTATTGTTAATCTACATATATTTAAACAATTATTTACTATAATACCTGTGTTATTGACAGTTAGCATTCTATCGTCGTTTAACCACATATCACAACGAAAACATGCCTCAAGAGGTGAACAAAGCACTCACATTATCACTTCTATTATTTCACTTGCACATAGTATCCCTCTGCGTCTGACTTCTTTTTCAGCAGCTTCTGGAGTTCCTGTTGCAGATGTAGTGCGCTTCGAAGCGTGGATGTGTTGTCCTTTACCGGGACAAATGCCCTGGTCTCCGCATGCTTCCACCAGTCCATGGCCGGGTGTCCCATCACGTTCTTCGTTCTGTAAATGTCCAGCTACACAATAAAATCTCCGTCTATCCCCGGCGATTTCAAAGAGTATTTGTAGTTTCCCTTTCTGAAGGACATAGATCGATAAAAGCCTGAGGTCCTCGGACGATAGAGCGGAGAAATACTTGACTCGTCGTCTGTAGAATGGTGCAAGCTGGAGTCCTGCTGTCCTTCCATCTGCATTCGTGGATGACGTGTATGTGGCTGAACGATTCTGCACCGGACTCAGCAGCATGGAAGCTAACATAGGTGAATCCTTTCTTTCTGAATTCTGTTGGCACATGTTTCTCTCTGCGGCTTCTGTAAATTCCATCAGCCAGTTGGAAAGCTTTCTCTTCATTTTCACATCTATAGTCATCGTGGACCAACGCTCTGCAAGGCTGTGCTTTGAGTAATTCTGTATAAATGTCTGACCATCCAGTATCTTGGCCATTTTGCCTATCGTTGTAAGCAGCTGGTAGAGACTTTCCAACATCTGACGTGGTAACTTCCCGCTCTTCGTTGCTTTCTTGTATTTCTGGTAAATCAGACCATACTGATCCAACCGAATCGCAGGCATGCTCATCAGTAGTGTAAGCAGGATCCATGATTGGGTCGTGGTCTGTTTTCTCTTCTTACCTGGTGGTTCTTCCTCTTCCTCAGATGATGTGTGTCTGTTGTCGGGCATGTCGACTTGACACTCGATCTCCCCTCACCTATCAACGACACCGACTCTTCTATCTTACGATTTTTGGACCGATCTTCCTCCTCTATTAGATGCTTAGTAATTGTGGGAACTTCCATATTATCAATGAAAGTTTTATAATTAAAATGTGTTGTTGTTTTTGAAAGTAAAAATTCACGGGTTATATACAACTGTTTAAATCGTTTATGTTTATCATACGGATTACGGTTGTTATTATAAATTACATGTGTTTTAACGCTGTTATAATAGTCTGTTAGTTTACTCTGTTCGTAACACGGTGTACTACAGTAACGACGCTGGAGACCGCGTATTGTGTGTTTCGCACTGTAAGACTCCTGGCACATAACTGGCTGAGCGGGCGAGCTGGAAATAAGGTTGGTTATCCGACCTTAGCCCGAGCGCATGGGTACCGGCATCACCCAGTACATTGCCCATGCCCGATTTGAGGAAGCTCAAGGCTGCTTACTTGCCGGGATCTACGATCCACCTCCTGTCATACCCTGCCGGAGGGAGGGCTCGTAGGGCCATGGGGGATACGAGTTAAGAGCGAGGTGGAAGTTACGAAGCTGAGTAACGAAGCTACTCGTATTACCGCTGCTGGATAGAATTTTCCTCAGCCACATCACCGTCACGATATCCTTGGTGACCTTCCCCGGTCAGCATCCCATACTGAGCTCTGGATGTAACGTGGACAACAGCGAAACTCTCCTCTTTGCACATGAGAATCCTTCCATTTGAGGAGAACCATACATATTTATACCCCAGGTTCCATCCAGTGGATCTGGCCAGAAAGAATAAATCCCAGATTTCAGAACTCATTGATTGTCTTATAAACACTCTGTTCTCGGATACGAAACTCAGATCCAAAGTGGCAAAACCAGGTTTAATCTTAGCCATTCTACTGAACTCGTCCTTATACAACCGACGAACAAATTTTACGATGATCCCCGGTGATCTTGACAGTGATCCTCTTCCACCTAATCTATGGACGGTGTCAACCATCTCAGGTTTCAACTCGAAATGAAAAACCTTAGCTACAGCCTGTATAACGTTCATTATACGTTCCCCCTTAAGCATGGGAACTCCCGTAATGTCACACAGTTCATGTTGCTTACATCCGCCTTCAGCTCCTGGACTTGCTGTTTCAAATATATATTTTTACTTTTCAAACTATCCAAATTGAATACTACAGTCTAGTGGAATATTTTAATGACAATATGTAATTTGGTAACAAATTGTTTTTAATTATTAAATGTATTCATAAGCTCATTTATTTCAATTTAATGTAATGACGTTTGTTATGCAATTATATTGTCAACAAAAATAAAGATATTTGATTTGATTTGTTGTTGATTAAATTAAAATGTCTGCCTCGTTTTCTTTGTTTTTATTTATCAAAAAGTAGCCTCTTTTGGATACCTTTTGCCAAACATATTTTTCGGCACTTGTTTAGGTAATTTATATGAACATTTTTTAATTTTAATTAGATATGTGCCAGTCTCACCGGGTGTTGAACGTTTTTTCCCTATTATGGCCAGATTGGAATGAAAATTGCTGACTAATTACAAGAGGTTTATTTTTCAAATTATTTAGCAAAATTGTCATCATCAGTACTAATATCAATTTCACTACTATCCAAATTTAATTTAATTTACAAATTTATATTTTTCGCATGTCGAACGTTTTCTTTTGTTTAGTTGAAGAATTTCCCCAGCTAATTTCAATAAGTGGATATTTGATCATACCAACTACTGATTTACTTAATACTGGCTGAAAAATGTTAAATAATTCCTCATAATTAGTAACCAAATCGCATTTAGCAAACAACATGTCTTAATAGTAGATATCAGGATTAGTACTGATTTTATTTTTTTAAATTTTCAGAATTTGTTGCAACGTTATAGTCAATTGTCTGTGTTCATAATTACCTTTTAAAATTTTAACTAGCTTTTTCCATTTGGTCAGGGAGTCTACTCCTAGTACAAATAAACATTCAATTATTTGGATTACTGCAAAAAATGTACCCTCCGTAGCTGGTTGTTGTTGTTTGGAACTGGATGGTAGATCTTGAATTGCTGGCCGAGAGGTTGACTGGCCTGAACGTTGAGAACAAGATGGTAGATTTTGTGATTCTTCGCTCAAATCAATCAAGATGTGTTGTTGTTAATCATCTTAACCTCGATCCATTACTTATTTGGACAGTCAAGGAACTGAAAAATATGTCTCAATATTTTTAAGCATAAAGTTAGTAAACATTAGTTTTAAAATAGTATGTGTAATCGAAATTAATATAAATCTAAAAGTCCAATTTTTAATCATTTATTTAGAATTACTTGTGTATAGAATAAAATATTGATAAATTTATATTTTATTTATTCTATTTTCAAGATAATAATGATTACAACTTTAAACAAATTATATATAACTATTTTAATTGTTAAAAGAATAAATTGTGAATATCTTTCAATATCTCATTTGTATATATTAATCTTTAAATAATAAATTATTAAAGCACATATAAATTACATTTAGAATATCATTTGTTAATTTTATTATTTACAAGAATAATTAACCAAAGCAAATATGAGATATATTTAATCTTTACAAGAATAAATTGTATCAATTTATCCAACATATTACAACAACAAAGAACTACTTTTTGTTTATTTTTAAATTACATTCACTCTTTAAAAAATAACAATAATTACCTTATGTCAGATTATCAGCGTACTACGACGAAGGAGAGAAGAAACTGTTGCAGGAACTCTAAAGTACCACCCTTACAAGTGAGTATTTATAGTAGTCAATTCAAAATCGCGCTGAATGATACACGCAGCGCTCAACCTTTCACTCGGCCTCGTTAGTATGTAAGATGGTAATGAATGATTATATATCTGAATGATCTTTGTTGTTGTAATATGTTGGATAAATTGATACAATTTATTCGTATCAATTTCGTATTTATACGAATAAATTCGTATTTATGTCGTAGTAACGACAATCTCTTGCACATAGCACTATACTTAATGAAGATTTTGTATGCATGTAACCAGGTCACAACATACTTTTGTCATTTGCTGTTTAATATTGTCCATTTAATGTCTTTTTTTCTGTGTAACTTGTATTTTAAGTGATAAATTTTACTTTTATTCTATAAACAAAATATATCAGATATTGTTTTTCCCCTCTGAGTTGGTGTATTTTTTCCCATCCTAAATTTTATGAATATTATAAACACATATTAATAAAATTATTATCTAAACAAATTGAACTGCTTTTAACATTTTAGATATCTTTACAAAAATCCAAACTAATCAAATAATATAAAAAATACTGTGACCAAATTTAAAATATCAGTTACAGTATGTATAAAAAATTGCGAAACAATTAGAGTTACAGACAAATTTATCACTTGTACTGGTCTCTCACCCTCTAATTTTCCTACATGACAACTGGAAGAATGGGAATGGGGTTATAGATTTCTCCTCATCCAGCATTTGTATTCAGAACTTTTGTTTGTAAGCAATAATGTTTCTTATAGTTCGTAATTAAATTAACTCGTTTTACTTGTCACCAAAGAGATGTGATTAACGAAATTAAATCCAATCATTCTTTATATTTTTTACAATACATAATAGTTTAATAGTATCAACAATTAAATGACACCAATGAAATATAAAAAACTCATTTGAGACATTATATGGTAACTATATCATTAGTTGAGACGTCCTTTACCATGCTGTCCATTTACAAGCGAATTGTTATTGTTCTTATGTTAATACCTCTTATGACCTAACAATGAGCTCGCATGAGGGTTAGATAATACTTTGATATTTTTTTCCAAAATATGTTGCCCCATCCACCATTTTTAAGGTATTGTACCGAAAGGTCATTGGGCGCCTTCGTATAAAACTTTGTGTAGTCTGTCATGCGGCGAGTGGGTAGACACCGCGGTCAGGTATTTACTCAGTGAATACTAGTATTTACTTTGACTAATTACATTTATTAAGACAGGCTAATACCAAGCACACAGGATTATAAAAGATTAGAACAATATGTTACTTCAATACAAAGCTAAAACAGCTAATTAACTACCTACGGCATCAAGGAATGCTCACCCAAGTTTATCATTCATTACTAGCTCCACTATGAGCGTTCATAGTAGTTATGTTAGAGAAATAGAGTTGGTAAAATTTAGACCGGAACGCTATGAAATTATGTTGAAGTTAATACATCATCAAGACTAATATGGCCTGATCCAACCTGGCAGAGTCTACTTACATGAGAGCTCTCAGTGGCTACCGTGTTCAGCGCAACATGACAACTGACTCGATATTCGGGCTCCTCAGAGCATCGCATAAAATCCCCTCTTTTGTCACAAAGATGGCATTAATACCTTATTTGGTCATTCTCCCGAATAAAGGATTCTTATTGGCCGTGTCTTTCGAGACCAGTAAACCAGCACACAGGATGTGCGCACTTCCTCCGGACGGTCTAATTCTGTATTTGTGGAATATTACAAACTTTTCCTTGATTCTTTTATTTCTTAAAATGTGAATAAAAATTAACACCAAAGTATCGTATATTTTTATTATCAATATTGTTTCTGAATTTATTAGTATATTATGCTGTTCATATACAGGTAGTGTCAGAGCACTACAGGTCAATGACTGCTTTACACATTGAGGACTTTAGCTCTGCGCGTGGAAACAAACTACTACCCATTCAACAAACACAATATGTTTTACGGGTTGTGTTCACGCGCTCGCCGCTGAAAGGAAGGCGCCAAAACTTCTTCCTAGGTTCTATATCGGTTACACTTTACTATTTGACAGGTAAACATGTATGGGAAAAATTATTATAAATTGAAAACATTAAATGTATTGTGGTAACTGTTTTTTTACAGTAGGTCGGAAAGTATTTAAATTTCACAAACACAAGAAACACATTATTATTATTGCTACTATACCTGCTTCTTTTTCTACTCCATTTAAAACTACTGTAATAATATTACTTAGTCATTTTATTTTTGTAAATAGTTAGTAAAAAGTTGAGAAACTTATAAGTACTTTCTTATAATGAATATATAATGATTGTGAATATAATATAATATGAATCTTATAATGATATATGAATGTGACTTACAATCATTTTACTTCATTAGAGTTCTTTAATCCCACTTAACTCTTCCTCCTCCTCTGAAATACCATCACTGTCTGTATCAGATTCATTTCCAACTGATAAAACAAAGGATTCTATAACATTGTCTGCCGCTGCATAGTCTTTTTCTATCTTCTCCACGTGCTTTAACTTTCCTAACCATTCTTCTGCACCCATTCTTGATATTTTTTCTTCGCAGAGAGTTTTAGCTTGAGATATAGTATAGGACGTACTTCTCTTGGCTACATAACCTTTGACTTCAGCCCAAATTAATTCAATCGGATTGATATCTGGGTAGTAGGGTGGGAGTCGTAAGATGTCATGACCCTCAAGTTTGACAGTTTCATCCAAGGCATATCGGAAATACCTTGGCTTATGTAGCTGCACAAGTTTGTACAGTTCAGATAAAAACATATCGTCGCTGAATGGTATTCCGTTTTTTAAAAGCCACGCCTTCATATCCTGTTTCTTACTTTTTGAAGTAGGAGCTTTTCAATTAGAATGTTATGGTAGGTCGCATTATCGACTAACAGTACTGAATTTTGTTCCAAATTGGGCAATACTTTGTGTTTAATCCATTTCATAAATATTTCCCCATTCACGTTGTCGTGGTAGTCTCCATAATAGTTGCTCGCTTTCCAGCAGGTAAAAGCGTTAGGCACAAACCCTTTCTTCCGCCCGCATGGATGATTATCAATCTTTCACCCTTAGAAATTGGAACGTGTAACCCTTTATTTGAGCCATCTGACCAAGTTTTATTAGAAACGTTAGAAGATAGTATGTAAGACTCGTCTAAATAAATTATTGCACGTCCTTACTCCCTGTAGCTTGTCAACGCTCTCAAATATGTTATCCGTTTTCTTGGATTTCTGGTTTTTCAATTAACAACTTTCTATTGTTCGCTGTCTTTCTCCAAGTAAACCCTAAATCCCTTAATATGCGTCTCAAACTTTTATCATAACCATGAAGGTATATTTTTTCTTTTAACGCCTCCCTCAATCATTTTACAGTTGGTATTCTATGTTCTTCTTTATGAAAATTGTACACTAGTCTTCTCACTATACATTTATCGAAGTCATCTAAATAGGTTACTGTTTTACGTCGATGTCGGTTTTTGTTTGGCGTAGTAAAACTTGCCTCGCACTGACCACTAACATACCATTTTTTAGACTCACTGTTTATTTGAGTTACAACTCGCTCTGCTACCCCCGTAGCTGCTGCTGTTCTTTGACGAGCCTTTAAAAATGGAATATTTAAAGTTTTTCGGTCTGCCTCTTCCTTCATAAATTTAAACACGTTACTGATAATTTTGCGGCCCTGACTATGAATTACTCTATTCTTGACTAGCGACTTGAACTCATCAGTCATTGTGGAAAATTGAAAAACACTACAACTAACAAAATACATCACAAATACAGTACTCGGTAACTACGGCTATATTAATAATAATCGATGTAAACCGCACGCACTGGTTGAACAAATAACTAGGCACAAATGACAACCACACTCATCACTGTCACAGAAAAGACTGATTTTAGCCAGGAAGTAGGTAGGGTTAGTTGTTATTTACATTACGATTCTCAGTAAGGAGGTTGTTGCAGGTGACTACTCAGGGATTGGCTTTACCTGTGTATACGTCACCTTGGGTGCAAGATTGTTGTCACCTTCTGGATTGAGGAAAACCTCGACTTGTCTTAATAAAATGGCGACTGCCTATTATTATGAAGATTTGAAAAGATCTATTTTACTCATTATTTCTACTTATCACAAGTGCGTGTGGTAAGCTGTAGCAAAATCTTAGAGATGTAATCAAGAAAATAATGTATTTAATATTTTCGTAGTTTAAGTGTAAAAATCTATAATTTATATTTTTTTTTAGTCATGAAATTTAACTTTTAGTGAGCTTGAGATGAATGATTCTGAACATTTTAAAACCATTATTAGGCTGACACCTGTTATTGATCCTAATAAATTTAGTTTTCTCAGGAGAGATTCTCTGATTCTCTAGCAAAGTTCAAATTGGAAATTACACTAGCTTTTATGCTACCTGGAATAAATTTATAAATGCTCTTAATGTTTTCCCCCTGAAATCTCAAGTGTCCATTTTGTTTTATCACTTAAGTGTGCCGTACAAATTTCTGTTTACTGTAGAACTTTTTTAACACTAACCTTTTTAGGTTTAAAGTGTTATTTTATTAAAAGGAAATCGTTTAAATTATGTTTGCTTAAATGAGCATTCTGAATCTGTAAATTTAACAATTGTTAAGTATACGACATAAAAAGTACGATTACGAAGACCTTAATTGAGCATGAAGTTACATCTATAATAATAAATTATCATTTTTAATAAAACAATTTTGAAGTGTAGTTATACACCGTTCGGATGTTTCTGCCAATTTGATCCATTATTCTTAAACTTGATCCAAAATATAAACGTTTTGCAAGTAACAATATTTATACGATGTTGTGTATTTTTATTTTTCCCCTTTCGATTTGGTGTATTGTCTCCCATCTTCGGTAGGGTTCAGTTTCTCGTGCGAGGGTGGGTAACAGTAGAGTGTGCGGTGGAGGGGCCTTGTCGGGCTGGCGTGCCCTGTCTCACACTGCCTCTCCTTCGCTGTCGGGATGTACAGGATGCTATTAAAAGATTAAATTCAAAGAGTACCACAGGTCCTGATTTACTTCCACAGTATTTATTTAAAAGTTGTTCGGGGTTATTAATCAACCCCCTGACATTATTATTTAATTTAAGTCAAAACTCAAAAATATTTCCTGAGAAATTGAAGTTTACTAAAGGAACACCGATTTTTAAAGCCGGTAAGAGAGATCAAATTATTAACTACAGGCCAGTGGCAGTTTTGTTGGTTCATGAAAAAATATTTTAGATGATTGTGCACAAATATTTATTTGTTTACTTTGGGAAATACATATCCGACTATCAACATGGATTTGTACTTGGCAGATCTGTAAATAAAAACCACTTAAATTTCACTACTTATGTTTCCTCGGGGTTGGACTCTGGGACTCGAACTGACACTTTGTTCCTTTACCTGGCCAAGGCGTTTGATAAAGTCGATCACTCAATTTTATTTAAAAAGCTGCATTCGTATGGCGTCTCAAATAACTTACCATGCTTTTTCAAATCATATATTGTAAATAGAAAACAGTTTGTTTCTTATAATGCGGTTCATCATCTACTTTCTCAGTTCAATCGGGAGTACCACAGGGTTCTAATTTGGGGCTTGTATTTTTACGATATTAATTAATGATTTAAATGATTGCATTTCGGCTGCTAAGGCACTATTATTTACCGATGATTTAAATTGTTTAAACGTGTAAAGAGACCTGAAGGTACCGTTAGTCTACAGGAAGGTTTAGACAGTGTTTTTTAATGCAGCAGAAATAATAAAATTACTTTTATTTTTCAAAATGCTATTTAATGACTTTTACTAGAGATCAGGACAATTAAAAGTATGATTATTTTTTTAATGGAGTTCTAATTATTAGAGTAAATAAAATTAAGGATTTGGGAGTCTATATGACTCATACATTATCTTTTAATCGTCATGTTGAGGCATGCGTAGCTTCTTGTTCTAAATTGATGGGTTTTATTTTTAGACAAAGTATAAATTTTATAAATACTGAAACTTTAATTACGCTTTATTTCTCATTGGTCAGGTCGAGGTTGGAAAGTGGTGCAGTAACTTGCAATCCATTTCATATAACGTATAGAGATGCACTAGAAAGAATTCAGAAACGTTTTTTACAATTTTTATTTTATAAATGTTTTAATGTCTACACGTATACGATTCCATATCATGAATTGCTAGTGATGTTTGGGTTTCAGAGTCTGGCCCTGAGGAGAACACTCATGGGTCTGGTATTCCTGTATAGACTGGCGCGTGATAGGGTTGGGGACGCCGCTAGTCTGACCGGTCTGTCTTTCCGTGTTCCCCTCTTTTCGGAGTAGAAACAAATCCTCTTCTCTCTCCCTCACTTTTGTACAGCCTCACACACCTCTTCGCCTCTTTTTCAACTTATGAGATCCTTCGATATACTATTTTCAGTCAATTATGATTTAGACTTATGCTTTGAATCTAAAAGTGTTTAAATCAAAATGTTAAGCTGGGTTAATAATGTTAAATACTGTACATGAATAAACTATTTTTTGTCCATCACTAAATTAATATTTTACTATACTCTTCGTTTTTATATAATTACATTGTATTCAGGCTGTATTTTTGAACTTTACATCTGTGTCAATGAAGAATTTTTAGTTGTATTTCTTTGTTATATGTTATTTATTGTTTGTTATCAATTTACATAGTCTAGTCACAAATATTTTATTCATATGTAAGTTATTACTATTGTTATTTATTAATTGTTGTAAATTTACAGTCTATTTTTTTAATGGTTTATTCGTATGCAGGTTATTACTATTGTTATTTATTATTATTATTTATTTGTTGTCATATTAATTTATGAGAAAGTATTAAAACTTGTAATCCATAAGAAAATTAAGTAAGCTCAAAGACCTTCATAGTGAACTGCTTTGGTGTAAATGGTCTCTAACTGTTTTAAAACATATAAATAAAAGTAAAATAAAAAAAACTCTACTGAGATTCGTGCGGTGGCCTTTGATGTTTTTATTTCTAACCTTTCTCCTGCTGTCGAGGCTGCTGGTGAAATGCGGGCTGCTTATTACTCTCTTGACTTGAATCTTAAAATCTTATACTGGCTATAGGTATTTATACTATTATAATATTACGTGATTAAGAGATTCAGACCTCGGCCGCCTTTAAAGATGACTAAGGCCATTGAAAACTGGCAACGACGCGCTGTGACCTATGATTTAAGCCTCCCTCCATATATGGAGTATTGCAAGAAAATGGCGCACGCTTCACATTATTTGGATGTTATTTTAATATTTATTATTACTTCATAAACTTATCACAATGATTATCTGGACAGTATCAAACTTAATTATTCAGGTTTTATTTTATATCATTTGATATTATTCGTTATAAAAACGCTCCAAACTAAGCTTTGATATTATTTTCTTTTGCTTTTATAACAAAGAGTAAAGCCGTATTGATAAGGGTATTTGAAAGATATAAATAGAGTGGGGATAGCCCTACCTTCTGATCCAGTGTTGGATATTTTTTAAATGTCACTGCTATCATGAAAAAAAAAGTATATCTAAAGAATATGGTCTCTTATTCTTGCTGTTCACACAACCAAAAAAGTTTTGTAAAATATAAAGTATGGAAGGACAGTGTTCGGACTACGGTTTAGTAGTTTTAATTGATAACGTTTGTAACTGTTGCTTACGTTGGGTGACTGTTGTTGAAAACATTTTTAATGGTTTAAATAATATTCAAGCTGAAAAAGTATAATATGGTGATAAATAAAGCATCTATGACAAACAACGTAAACAAAAGAAGTGAATTTTATACTGTCTTAATATATCACATACGCTAAATAAACAAGTAAAACAGCCTTGTGACTCAAATGCTATGTTAAATTTGTCTGCAATACATAATTTCTTCGGTATATCAATGTGCAGGCTGTTTACACCAACTGGATCAAAGCTTGGAATTCTCTGTCCCTTCTTAATTTTTCAGTTGGAATCCAAACACTACAATGTTTACACTGTAATTGTCGACCGTGAGTTTGTTGACTCAGCTATGACATAGGTGCTAGTCCACATCCTTTCCACTGGAACTATCTACGTATCTCTTTCGTGGCTAGTCATGCTTGGAAAGTTCACCTTTTCAATTTTGACGGTATCGAAGCTACCTGTGATGACCCATATCTGATTTAAGATGCCTTTGTTGGGTACTAATTAAAGAAAGCCTTCTCACGTGACTAATTGGATAACGATATTATGTCTTGTTATGTCTTATGCTACGCAGGTTTTCCGTGACTAACGAGTTGGCTGGTCCTCCTATTTTGTAGTTGGGCTGGTTTTGCTGCTGATTTTGTCAACAAACATCTGTTACCACCGTCAGACAGAGCTTCTTTCTAAAAACGTGTTTTGCGTCTCCTCACTTTTAGAGATTTACATCATTGTTTGACGAATGCTGCTTGTTTGCTCAATGCCACATCAAAGTCACTATTAACTCTTTAAGTCTTTAGTATTATGAAATCCAAATCCAATATAATTTGAATCGTGGGGAAAATAGCCATAACAATTATCTGTAACTGGTCAAAAACGAGTTTTTGCAAAGTTTTCTTCAAATCACATAACATTTAGTACCATTAACAATGATTTGTTATATGATCGAAGGCATTTTCAATACGTCACGTGAGGTAGGAGGAGTTTGCAATATAATCTCTGTGAAATACCCGTAACAATCTAATATCTTGAACCCACACCCAAATTGAATATTTTGGAAGACAAGAGTCATTTAGTGTGCTACAAGAATATTCAACTAGTTCCTCAATAATTTGAAAATTGAGTTTTAGTTTAGAGCTTTTTGAAAGGTGATTAGTTGGTTAGTATTTTTAGTATAATTAGTTAATATTTTTTATTTTCAATCTATCAATGTGTTTAAATGAAATATCACAGAATATTTTTGATAGAAATAAAGATATATTTAATTTGGAAATTCAATAAAAAGGTGAGAGCAGTTTCCGTTCAGTGATATTGTAAGTACAATTCAATTATGAAGGTGAGGTAGGCAAGATGTGACAGCTGTGTATGGTGTTAATCGATTTTACCCCCTCAGCCATTTCACAATGTCCTGTACATCACCACGGAATGAAAATGAATTATTCGAGGCACATTGTTCATTCGTTTCTATTGTAATATAATGCTTTTAGCAGTATAAATACAATGCATTATAATCCCCCATATCATTATAGGAGTTTATTTTAATTAAATTAACAATTGAAAATACAAATAACCCAAGCAGCAAGCTGTATATAAACAATTTCACTTCAAAAAGTAAAGTTAGAGCCCTCTTTGAAATTGATTGAGTTTTGTTGGGTGTTTGAACAGTAAGTTGAACTTTGTTACGGAAAGTTTTCTTGTAATGAAACCGCATATACATAATTAGTACTCCTTAATTCGTATTAAGTGGTGTTTACGGTAATAGCTTATAGTATATATAATGCTATGTTTCAAATAACAATTTGGTATTGAATTATTGAAAATACATAAACAAAGCAGTATATATATATATATTAATAGTAGTATGAATACACCGATCCTAAG
>JAQJVL010003766.1:0-55204 GCA_035578905.1 Stictocephala bisonia | reverse complement strand
AACAAAATTATATCAATAAAATAGATAGGCTTTTGACTACAAAAATCTTGGGTTAGCCAAATAAAAAAATTAGATTTTAATAACGGTTATATTATAGAAAAATAATTTGACAAATGTAGAATAAAAAGATTTAGTACAATTAAAAAAGTATGGATTTTAAAGCACCTCAGGCCACATTTTGTTAAATAGGTTTTAGTGTTTTTGCGTCAGAACTGATTACTTACTGTACATTCATGCTTCCTTTTACTTTTAGTATGATATTGTTGTTGATCAGTGCTATTTTTCCTGTCACTCAAAATAGATCATCAGTATATTCCAGTTGCTTCCACTTGATTTATACCATTACTGCTTGATAAAGTCTAACTAACCTTGCACACAAATTGGTCTGTGATAAATTACATTGAGGAGACAGAGGTAAAGTGGTGGAAGCGCATCGCAATAGCAAAGACGTTTAGTGCCACGCTGCTCACCAAGTAATGTGCACTTTATATTCTTAGCAAACAAATTCGGTTCCTTATAGGTCGACATATGTCTTTTACTATCTATACTGTACATTACAACTATTCATTCAACAACAAAATGTGTAAAATGTTAAGAAAATAAATGAGATACAAATTAACTAATATTTACTAATAACACAAACAGTAATTAAAAACAAAAGAATTGTTAAGGTGGATTGACTGTGAATATATTTGGTTTTTGCTGTGGTAGGAATCATGAACTCCAGTACACTTTTATACTAATCAAAAGTGATCAACTTATGTCATTTATCACTTTGATTAGTAGTGGAAAAAGTCCCTCTCCACTTCCTTCTTCGTAATGCAGGATAGTCAATTCCGTGGTTGCTCATTGACCGATTAAAAGAAAAATCTTTATTATGCACTTTAAGCCATCTTAATGGAGTATCGGATAAACCGTCAGCGTGGTTTGATATACCAACGGAAATATACGTGATGGTTTATTAATGCAATAATACCAAATACCGAGTTACCGTTGGTGATGAAACGGACTAGAGGTCTAAAGTGTTGTACTGTGGCCAGGTTCAGTACAAATTGACATTAAAAAGTGGACATATAAAAAATTGTGTATATATAACATTAAAATTTAATCAGTCAAAATTTTGATACTTTGAAAAAATCACACCCTGAAGGGTTAAAAAGAGGTTATAGTTTATTCTCTTAATAAGCTATAACCTCGTAATGTGAAGAAAAATAGCAAAATTACGAATTGTTAAAAATACTTTGATTGTTAATATAAGCTTTTTGTAGACGGATTTGCGTTACTTAGATGCATTTTCTAGTAAATGGTCAATAATAACATTTCCAATCTGTCTCTCTGCCTATAGAGAGATTTATATCCCAGTGCAGTATCAAGGATCAGCAGAGGGAGACATTGTTCACAATCAGGCTCCTCTCACTTCTCCTGACACTCTTTACAACAGTGACCTCCCACCCAAGCCACAACATACTCATTAACGCGCTGTGCAATTGTTAGGACACAATAGTCTTCTGTTTCACTGTTTCCTTCTCCTGTTTGCTATGTGGCAAAACTGTATTGCCATTTTTTTGTTAGAGCAACAAACAAAAAAATGGAGCTAACCATAATCACATTGATATTGATAAAAATATAAATTAACATATTGCAATATTTCCGGACAAAAAAATGTCAGTTTCCCTTGTTGCGGTAATTTTTCCACTAAGAAAAAAAAATATATCAGCCAAAAAAATCGATAAGGCCCCTGTTCTATATTTAACTACTGTAATACAATAAAGAAATTGTTCATTTCATCCGTTTCAGACAATTGGCTGGTCCAAGAGAAATACCTGGCTGAAATGCATACCAACTGGTTGCTAAAGTTATAAATTCATGTGCAAGAAAAACGTAATTGTTGTCTTGTTAATTTCCTACGTAATTATTTAAGCATCTATACCTATAATGGATATTTAGAAACAACAAATCTATAATGGATATTTAAAAACAACTTATTAAATCAGATTGCATAACCTCGTTTTTCCGGATTAATTGGGACCGAAAGTGATCCGGATATAAATATAAACGCTACTTATAATCTAATACAAATTTATTTAATGGTAATATTAATTAAAGGAGAACAGATTATACGATTACAACAATGAAAGTAATATTTGTATACATATTATATAATTGCAGTGTACTCACTGATATCTTTAATAAAGTATTTTATTGCTTTTGGAAAAATTCAGTCACTTTTGTTTAACTTTGGTGAACTGCTTCTGGGAAGTACGATCATGCAACCGCTTCAAGGTCAACATTTCTGCTGACGAAGTATCCGACTGCCTCTTAATACACCATCAGCCGATCTAATTGTGCCACAGCATCGGCATGAGTCACAGTCTCTTCCGGTTCTTCATCCACAGAATCATTGTCACTGTCCTCAGTTAAACCTGTAGAACACGCTACTGATATTATTTATTCATCTGTCAACACACCAATCATATTGTCTGCCTGAAGCCAACCATTTACGTCTTCCAGATCTACACAAGTGCAGCCATCAATTTTTTCATTCATCTGGAGCAGTAGAGGCTGGCTACAGTCTTCATTTTCCTCTGAGACAGATTCACCGTTACAAATCTCGCACACTCCAGCCACAGTTTCTTCCAAGACTTAACCAATGATGTTTCAGTCACATTATCACATGATGACGCCACCATATAGATAACCTTATTAATGTTTATAGTTTTTAGCAACTGTATCACACTATCCTCTCCTTCTACTTCGAGAAGTTGACCTAGAAGTTGGCGTCTATAAACCTTTGTTATGCTTTCCAAAACAGCTTGGTCCATCAGCTGAAGAATCGGTGTAACATTGGGAGGAAGGAACTGAATAAATATTGAACTGAATAGTAATGCATATGCCACCACACTTTTTAGTTCAACTATGTGTAGTGGCATATGCAATACTAATTGAAATGCACCAGGGTGTGAGGGGGCATTGTCAATTAGTATAACGGCCTTCATAGGCAAATTGCTATTTTTAAGAAACTTTGTTACACTCGGTAAAAAGTTATCAAAAAACCATCTTTTAATTATAAAGAAGTATATCCACACACTTTTCTTTGCTCGGTAAATAACTGGTAAAGTGTCATGATTAATATTTTTAAGGGCTCTGGGATTTTTTGATTTGCAAATTAAGAGAAGTGGCAACTTATGTTTTCCAGAAGCATTGTTGCAAGCCATGACAGTCACTCTATCTTAACTCTTTTTATATCCAGGTGCCGCATCATCAAAATGTTAAGTTAGTGTTTTACTTGGCAGCATTCTATAAAACAGACCTGTTTCGTCTGCATTGTAACTTGATCAGGCGTCAAATTTTAGTCTGAAATAAGCTTTTCAAACACAGCTTTATATTTTTCACTAGCTATGACATCACTAGACAAGCTCTCGCCAGTGACTGTTAGTTGGCGTATGCCATGGCGGTTTTTCCACCTATCAAGCCAACCTAGGCTTGCTGTAAAGGTCGGGTCTCCATTAGGTATAGTTTTATTTAGTAACAGCGCTTTTTCTTGCACTATTGGTCCTGATAGGGTCATGCCTCGTTCTCGTTGTTCACTGAACCATAAAAACAGTGCATCATTCAAATGTTCATTTTTAGCCTTTTTGATAGTCCCCCTCCCCTCTAAACTATCTTTTGATACCATTTTAAAACAAGTCTTCAATTTCCTCCTTATTTGTTTTGCAGTCTGAAACTGTAGACGTACCAACACCAAATTCTTCTGAAATTTTTTAAAGTGATTCACCTTTATCGATTCAATGAAAGGCTTCAAGTTTTTTATTAATTGAAACAAACAAACTATCAATAACAACCATAAAACTACTAAACAAAAATAATTTGCCTTTCTGCAATGAGAGGTTATGCACCGTAAAACCCTTGTACGCTTTGTCACTCACTATTGATTGGTGTGTTGTGCTGTCTAGCTGTCTGTCGTAGCCGGTGGGCATGCCCATTGCCACAGAGGGTAGGGGCGGATTGATGCCCATCCCATACCCCCTCTGTTGCCACTGTACTTCGCCGAAACGACGGGGGTGAATACACTGAGCCCGTCCTTTCTCATTTCACCAGTTTTACATGCTGACATAATTTGGAAATATGTTGCTCCTCAAAATACAGTACTGTACAAACGTAGCAATACTGTACAAAACAGTATTTTTGTTATTTATTCAGCACGAAATGCATATTCGTTTTGCGATGTCAACACAGACCCAAATCTACTGTTAAAAACTGTTATGTATCAACAGCTTACCACATTTTGTATTCTCGTAAAAAAACAAAATTCCTGCTAATATGATCCGTATTAACTGGAAATCTGGATAAACGAGGTCATACTGTACTTTTGAGGCTGTCTGTAATTTATATATTGGTCCTTTTCTCCTCAGTAAGATGTTACCTGATATATACTACAAGATTTATAACTAAACAAAACAAGAGCTTCACTATCCACCTACCCAATTATTAATCCTTCTTTGCTTATATAGACCCGTTAGTCTAAAAATGTATGTAAACAATAGTAACACTTTTTGCAGGCGATCCCCTGTTGTTATAGACCATAATAGTAGCTGGGCCCTCTTAACACCAGAAGACAGGCAGTTTCTGCAGGGCCAGGTGGACTACGTGAGCCTGGGTCGGCTGTTGGACAGCACGGCTGAGGCAGTGGCATTAAGGCATCAACGGACAACGGCTATCACAAGGAACTTGGTCAGTTTGGTGCGGGACTTCCATCAGAGCAGCAAAGACCTAACCTCTGTAATAATCTATCGCAGTATCAATCACTTTGATGAATTTGACCTATTTTGTGATAATTTGGACGAGATTTACAAATCAGATTGATACATAGGTAAAGCAACCGGTCAATAATCCAGTTATTAATGTTATCATCTTATAAAGAATTGTAATCTTAATAAATAATTTTTCCATAGTACTGAATTCATCATTCTTGGTGAACACTCCTATCTCCTCAAATGATTAAGCTCTATCAGTTTATATCAGTAATATATTTTAATTTATATAACTGATATTACTTTTATAGAAGATTTCTCTTCAAATCCATCACTTATTCGTTAAAACTTTCACTTCCCCCTCTCTCAATGTGGAGTAGATGAAGGTTAAAAAACACAACTGACATTGTCTGTTGATACGGCAAGATTTTGGTTCATTTTCTTAATTTATTTAGTTTGGAAAAAAAGACAATGGTTTGTAACGTAAACTATTTAAAGCGTTTAATTCATACAACTCAATAACAACCATTTCAAAGTATTCTTATAAATTAGAATCAGTGTGTTACTGGATTGTATGACACTAAAATGTGTATTATTACATTTTGATAAAATCAAATAATACACACTAGTTAAATATAACACTTTTACAAAACATTTGTTTGATAGTATTTTATTATTTTTAAAATATAAAAAGTAAAATTATTATAAAAATAATTTTTAATCTTTAAATTAATTACAATAATGGATACTCTATAATAGTACAACATCCTCAACTCCAAAATCTTTCATTCTAATATACTGTATATATATATATTCATTGAACAAATTATAGAAATATTTTTTTAGGTGTTGGAATCTAGAATTAGTTCTCAAATGGATAGATAAATTTAGCATCTATAGTGGTTTTTAACTTACAGAAAAAAAGAGATTTCCTTACAATAGGAACTGGCCCGGCTTTCTAGTCATCTTTCCAGAGAAAATATATTCAAATTTGTATTTAGTGGTTAGTTGCATCAGGTAGTTGATTGAATACAGTCTAATCAGTGCACATTAGCAATGCCAAACGTCTAGTGATGTTAGAACTCCGTGGAATTTATGTGGCCAGTTTAAAAAAAAAGCACATGTGAATCGACTACCCATCAAATACAAATTTTGCTGGAGAGATGGCTATCAGGCTGTCACAGAACATGAACTCAATTTTAACAGAGAATACAGCAGTGAAATTGCATGTGGACAGCAGTGCACTCGCCAGCAACAGGGTTGTTAACACTTATGCACTGTGACTGCCTTGTCCACTTCTATAACAACTGACTTTTGGAATGTAATTTACCTGTCATACTTTCTTAGTTGAACAAAATTTAAAACTTTGGTGTTCAGGATGTTAAACTATGCAATTATCCAATAATTATATTTCTTTGGAAAATAATGAGACATTAAAAAGATCCACAGCTAAAATTAAAACTGTATACTACATAAATACAAAATAATACAATCTTTGAAAATAAATAAATATCTTTACTAATAAATGTTGATTTATCAACAAAAGCGAGGTATGGTACACTACTTACAATCCTATACTGACTAGACTTAATCATCTAGGTCCGAGATGAAAACTTTTTCTCCGATGTGACTTATGCTCTCTTAGGGCAATGTACTCTTTCCGTCTTGTAGAGGGTTTGAGTTCTAGGATGTGGTTGATTTTCTGTACAATTAGGTTGGCGACTTCTGCAGTAGCTTCAAAATCATGATGTTTGAAGGCAGGTATTGAGCCACTACTGCTGTCCAGGCTAGCTGACAGAGTTGAGTGGTTGTATACAAGTCTGAGACACAACAAATTATTACATTTTATTGGCTGGTAAATTAGAAATTAATTTAAACAATAATTACAAAATAACTTGTATTATTAATAAGCAATTTAATTATACCTCAGGAAGTAAAGCATCAATTGGAAGAAAATAATAAATTTATTGAAATCCATTTAACAGTCTAACAAATAAACATAAATAGGATGGCCTGTAGATTGTTAAAAAAAATTAACACAAAAAGGTATGTTAAGGTATCTTTAGTTAATTATTAATAGACATTTAAGACTGGATTCTGTACTTACATATATATTTTATTATAAGCCTGCTTGCATAAGAAAATAGGATGAATTATATGATATTTAGAGATGGAGGGTCTCTTGATTTAAGAAACCAAATTGTAAGTTCTCATTGTCTTAAGTGTTTGAAAACAGGGATTTTATTACAAAATTCTATTCTATTCTATTCATTAGTTAACAATCACATGTTTGTTCATTCGTATGATTTTTCACAATGGGTTAATCTATGAAACCTGTTATGACATCCTGTTGACAATTCATTCTCGTTGTGAAATCCAATGAAATATGCCTTTATTGGGTGTAAAGTTAGGGCTAAAAAGTCCTCTCTTCCACTTAACCTCAAAATCTCCACTCCATTTTGGTTGTGAGGTGATGGTGGATAGGCAGGTTATAACTTGCATTGTATTTGGTAAATACTATGATCGAGGCTGACTAAAAATGACCCGCGTGTTATATTTAGCGCATATAGGGGTTTCAGTAGTGAAGGAAAATGTTCCACCTTTCCGTCTCAAGTTGGCATAAGGAGCCATGTTTGGTATGGGGACAATGGACACAATCAGCTGTTTAATTTGGTGTTGGGTTACGTGAATATGTAAATAAAACATTTATGTAAGGTAGTGATTATTTCAAGTTGAAGGTAGGTCAATGAATATTTCAATTACATGATAAGTATTCAGAACATAATATATTATCAATACATAATAATGTAGTAAATCAAATTATAATATAACCTCAATGTAACTTGATAATGACAAGAAACCGCTTTACATCAGCTGATGCCACATTCCTATGCCAACTAGAGTTCCCAGCTCTGCTAAATTTCAGTTCCCACCACATGCTTGACTCACCATCTCATGGCCTACCGTCTACTCAGTATCCATGACGACAAAATGTTAAAGTAGCACGTTGGTTCAGTGATGGAAGAAGAGTAATTTTCTCTCACTTCCACAACTAACTTGATCTCTCAACAGTAGTGCTTTCATTAGGTTGCAATCTAAGCGGCTGACTGTATTTACAGTGTTGTAGTTATTGTGACTATTGTTTATGTTCCATTGTAGAATCCACTAAAACATGCTAGTGAAGACACCTATGTGATTATACTCTTCTGATACATTGAATTTTCAGAATAGAACTACGTATTATTGCAGGTTCCACAAAGTGATGAAAAAAAAAAAAAATTTTTGTGTTCGATTATGCTTTCCCTATACATAAAAGTATTAACAAACTTGTCAGAAAAACTAGATCAGGATGAAGAAAGTTTCATTGCAGGACCCAGAAAAAAGCTCATGAAAGCTCCTATATGATTATGATAGAATAGAATAGAATAGAATAGAATAGAATACTTTATTCGCCACAGGATATTCCATAGAATACATAGGCCAGTCATGTAACTATGAGATAAATCTATCAATACACAAGACATTGTTTACATAAAGATAACTTAAGCTAATGGATTATTTTAAGATTACAGTAGGCCCTATAATATAAATATCAGCAATTTAGTACTACCGTACTAGTAAATATTTTCATCAAAATAGCATTTTAGAAAATTACAACAGGGCTAACATAAACAATACAATGGACATTACAATGATTACAATGAATGATAATTACAATGATAATTATTTTACTTAAATATATATTTAACAAAAAGTAACAAAAGATTCTTGGAGAGCGTCAGGTCATGTTAAAATCTAATTCAGACCAATTCTTAGACAAAAATTGTTCCACTTTATAGAACGGATTTTTTAATAAAAAATTTATGATACAGACTTTAAATTTATCATTTTCTAATTTCTTGACTGTATCGGGCAACCTATTCATTAATCTGCTTGATATAATCATGGGATTTCTTTCACTTTTTAATAGCATATTTTGTGGTAAATTAATTAAATTTGCAGATCTAGTATTGTGAGAATGAATGGAGCTTCTTGTATGTATTTTGTCTAAATTAGCCCTCAAGTACATGAGACACTGAAAAATGCATACTCTATTGAGAATGCAAAGTAAATATTTTTAATTCAATAAATAATTGTTTACAATGGGCTAGTCTATGAGAACCTGTAATTACTCTTATAGCTTTTTTTTGTGCAACAAATATTTCTTCTGACTTGGGAGCACCACCCCATACTATTAAACCATAAGACATATGGGCATGAAATAAGCCAAAATAGGCCTGCCTTAGGCCTTCCCTTTCCAACTCACTACTTAACCTTTTCAAAGCGTAAATGCTTTTACTAAGCCTATTTTTGAGAACAGATATGTGTTGGTGCCAATTAAGGGTAGGGTCCAAAGTTAATCCTAAAAAAATTGGCCTATCTAAGTTTATATTTTTTTCTTTAAGAGTGAAAAGTACAGTTTTGGTTTTTTCTTTGTTTAACACTAGTTCATTAGCAGCCAACCAATTCTCAATGAGGGTTTGATTATATCTAGCATTTTCTAATGCCAGACTTTCACTATCATGCCTATTTAAGACAGTGGTATCGTCTGCATAGAGAATAATCTCCGCAGGGATATTACTACTGAGGTCGTTAACCATAATAACAAATAACAAAGGACCCAAGACAGATCCCTGCGGAACACCGCACGTGACAGGCAAGAGACAAGAGGATTCGTTACTGTCTTGTACATATTGTACTCTATTCTCAAGGTAGGATTGAAAGATTTGTAGAGCCGCACCCTCTACCCTAAAATACTCAAGCTTAGAAACTATAAGATCATGAGAAACACAATCAAAGGCCTTGCTGAGGTCACAGAACGTGACCGCAGCAAGGTCCCTGCCCTCAAAACAACTATGTATACCCTCAACTAGCTTTATAAGTGCATGTGTGGTAGACAACCCATTTCTATAGCCAAACTGATTGGTACATATTAGCCTATTCACTTCAAAATAAAACATTAATTGTTTACCTATGATTACCTCTAAAACCTTAGAAAAGACAGGAACTACCGTTATAGGCCTATAATTATTCAAGTCATCTTTTTTACCTTTCTTAAATATAGGAAAGACCTTGCTTATTTTTAAACAATCTGGGAAAATTCCTTGGGCCAAACATAAATTGATTAGCTTTGTCAAAGGATGCAAAATACAATCTATTATTTTTTTCAGTAAAACGTTACTCAAGCCATAATGGTCCTTACTATATTTACAAGACAAATGACTAACTGCATCCAAGACAATTTTTTCAGTTACATAGTTAAAACTTAATCCTACTATATGCTCAGGTACCTTGCAATTATTTACATACTGCATTGATTTAAGCCCATTAGCAGCTACACTGTATGATTTAGGCTTTATATTACTGGCAATGTTAATAAAAAACCTGTTATATTCATCTGATGAAAAAATATTTGGGTCTTTTGTTTTAATTTCACCTCTCCTATTTTTATTTACAATCTGCCAAAGGGTCTTGCTCTGATTTCCTGAATCCTTTACCAGTTTAGAATTATATTGTTTTTTTGTATCTTTAATTTGTTTGCGATAATCTTTTTTTTCAGATTTATACAATACATTATACATTTCAAACTCATGCCCTTTTGAAGATTTCAAATATTCATAAAGTAAACGAAGCCTATCTTTTTTAGCACGTAGTTCATCAGTGTACCACTCAACATTAGCCTTAGAACCAAAATTTACTGTATTTTTCCTTTTAATCCTAACCTGTTTATTAAAGCTTAAATTAAAGTAATACTGAACTGTTAACATAAAAGCGTTGAACATTTCATTCACACTAGTTTCAGCAATAAAAATATCACTCCATTTTTCTTTGGCAAGGTAAAATCTGAATACATTGATGTTAGAGTCACTTAGAATAGGTACAGTTTTTACGCTAGGGCCCATATATGGCAGTTCTTTTTTAGCAAGATAAGAGCCATTTTTCTGTAAAGTATTGTTAACAATGAATAGCTGTCCCAAATGGTCACTCACATGACAGTTAATAACTGTAGCTGTACAATTTTGTAAGGTCAAAGAAGTAAAGAAATTATCTATGCAGTTTTTACCTCGAGTAGGTTCATGAATGGTCAATTGTAGGCCATAAGTAAGACACAGGTTCACAAAGTGGTCTGCATCTTTATCACTAGTTAAAAATTTAAGATTGAAATCTCCACAAATTATAGATTTTTTATCAAGTCTATTAATATACGATAGTACTTTTTCCATTGTATTGAGAAAAGAAATAAAATCTCCATTCATGCTCCTGTAAACTGTAACCAGCACTAGGTCCAAGTCAACAACTTCAACACAGCACAGATCACAGTCTAATTCTACTGACAAACTATTAATTGCTTGATTTACCTCAATTTGTTGAGAAGAGTATCTTGAGTAAATAGCAGTCCCTCCATGACCAATAGTTGTTCTACAAAAATTAGACACTAGTTGCCTATCATTAATAAGTAAGTACTCATTTAACTCGTCTTCCGACATCCAGTGTTCTGTTATGCACAAAAAGTCAATGTCATACTCAGATAAAATCTGTTCAAGCAGCTGAATTTTATTTGATAAAGACTGTACATTCTGGTGTAAGAAATTTATTGAAGTTACAAGAAGATATCAGAAATGTGGAGGTTTGATTGCAGGTTAATGAAAGTTACCGCAAGATTATGCTCTCTTGATACTTTTAACTCTCAGAATGATGAGAAGATCAGAATTGAGAGTTATTTTAAAGTAACACACCCAAGTGGGGCACCAAATTAAAGGAATTCTTCTCTTGATTCCTAATATACCATACAATTTTAGAAAAGGCTATGTTCATGGGCTCGACTGCCCCAAAAACCTAAATTCATCGTGATACAGGCTTAGTGTCCCTGCAAGACCGAAAGGCAAGCTTCCTTATGAGGCCACGGCAGATTTCAGACAAATGGGGCTGTAGAATAGTGTCTTGACGAGACTGCAGGCCAAGTTGCACAAAGAGGCTAAAGCCAGAGGTACTAGGAAAAGCCTTAGGCACGCAAAGCCAACCCCAAACTATCAAACTAGTTTGATTTTAAAAAGTATTGATGTAAACTTCCAGGAGGGCATCACAGTAGCCCTCCACTGCGACTTCCCTGTTGTGTTCTGCTTCATAAGTTACAATGTGTTTGATTTACACGGATGTCGACCGCGACCCTTATACTAACATTCTACTATGATGGACTTAAGATAAGGCCAATTGCCTTGAAATATTTTTATGTTTGTTTAATATTTCATATTGTACATTTTTATGAGTGTGTATTTCCGTACTTTCAAAATACTTATGGTGTACTCTTACTATTAAGTCTGCTAATAAAGGTCTATGCCTGATTCCCATGTTACAATCCAAAATCAGTGTACATTTACAAAAATGGCATGTTCTATTATATGTAATATGTTTGGTTTTCTTCTCAGAGTGGGAAGAAAACTCTGATACTGTTATATCTGGATTCCAAAATATGACTGTAACATTCCTGTAAATAGTTCTGTGACACTCCTCAATGAAGCCAGTGAGGGATTAGGTAAAAAAGCTTGTTGGGCGACCTTCCTTCACTTTGCTTTAATTGTCGTCCATTACCCGTAGTGGACCTTAACGAACAGCACTTACATATAAGGATCGACAATGTTACTCACCTAAATGAGGCAGTGTTGTTTGATTTAGTGTCAGTAAGATCACAGGCAACGACACTGTCCATATCGTGTGTGGAAGCCTTGTTTCGACCAAACAGCTTGGCACTGACCTTCTGTGGCACCACAGGATCTATCTCTACCTTGTCACCAGAGACACCTGCACCATACCACAAACATAAGAAACCTGGGTGCAAAACAAGAACGTTTAATTATTTGTGTCATGAATTTTTACCTCATATTGCTTTCTACTACGATGGTTTCTGAATTTGCGAGAACTATTATGCAAGTATATGAATAAAAAAAATTACATTTATTACTGTCCAAACAATCATTCATAATTATGTTGGATGAAATGATGGGAAATGGCAGGAAAAATTGGATAGGCGATGTAATCTTACGTATGACAAGCTACTAATACATATATACACCAATACTACTGTACATGTATGGGTGGGCAGGTGGGCTTCCTTCATTCTCTGTGTCCGTTAAGCCTTAAATATATTTGCCTCTAGTATGACCCTTACTAATAACGAACTAACTATACCCACCCATACACGTGCAGTGGTGATGACTCACCCGTCCACCCATACACGACAGCGGTGATGACCCACCCGCCCACCCATACATACACGACCAGTATTGACCCACCCACCCATACACGTACAGTGGTGATGACCAGTTCGCCCACCCATACACGACAGCGGTGATGAATGTACTCAGAAGAAGTTGATGTTAGAAGAGGAATAAATAAAATAGGTAGAACGTTTGAAGTATCTCAGTAGTTTATTGGAATAGAATATCAAAATTTGCAAAAATTAAAAAAAAAACCTCACATGTTAGGCTAGCAGGAGGTTTATGAATAGGGACATTTCTCTAAAATATAAGAAGATTTTGTATAAAACATATTATGTACCTACATTGCAATACAGAGTGGAGACATTAGTGATAGGATAGAGGGTTATGAGTATAATACGGGCTTGCGAAATTATATTTTAGTGAGTAGTATGGGAGTGATAATAGAATCCAAAAATAATGAACATAAAGAAATACAGAGTAGAATAAATGCAGCAACCATGAGCCTATTTGCAACAAAAAAAGGAGTATGGTCAAAACTACTGTCTTACCGATCAAAACTTAAAGTTTAGAAAACCATTATCCGTCCGGTTTTAATATATGTCTTTGAAACATGGGTTGCAGACAAAAAGACTGAAAGAAAACCAATTACTTTTGAAAACAAGGTTTTAAGAAAAATATTTGGCCCAACAAAAGAAGGAGACCAATGGAAGATAAAACACAATCATGAATTAAAACTGTTATTTAAGGGTTCTGACATTGTAGCATAAGTCAAAGTAGAAAGTTGAAGTGGGGAGGTCTAGCTGCTAAACAATGCGGAAATTGAGAAAATATTCTTCATTTTTAGCTTAGAATCACACATAGAATCTGAAAATGCATAGCCAGCCCCACCTTTTTGTAACAACCTTATACTGCCTTATATAGCCTTGTTCAGTTTTTTATCAACAGACTAGTACTACAAAAATATATAACTAGGTGAAAAGCTGAACCCCAAAGGGGTCTCTAACACCTAAACTGAGAAATGACAGCTTAAGTGTGGCTTCCGACCCAACACCAGTAAACGGGCACTCGGGCTGTGTACAAGGACAAAATCAGTCACCAGCCCGATTTTGTCCTGCAATGACACCAACTCATACGCGTACAGTGATTTGACCCACCTGCCCACCCATACACATACAGAGCTTTGACCCACCCACCCACTCATACAGTGGTTTGAGAACATGTACTAAGGAGGGAAGAGAACACGTTCTTGAGAGAAATGTGGAACAGTTACCCAGTAGGAAGAAGACAATGAGAAAGACCAAAGAAATGATGGAAGGATCAAGTGGAAGATGACATGAGAAGGATGGGACTAGGAGAGCTGGATGCGGAGAATCGAGAGATGGAAGCAGGCAATTGGCGAGACCAAATACCACTTAGGGTATAGATGGCCATGGGAGTAAGTAAGTAAGTGTGGGAGTGACCAGAAGAGACATAATTAGGAATGAAATAATTAGAAGTAGAGCTGGGAGGAGCCACAGGAGAGGGATCAACTGACGTTATTCGGAAATGTACCAACTTTCGATAAATATCAGAAGTCGTAGTTGAAGCAAAGATGGCCAATTTTCTATACGTAGGAAGTTACACAATATTTCTTTAATTCACTTTTAAGTAAATTTGTATCACAAGTAGAGTTGAGTATAATATTTACCATAGACATTTTCAGTAAAAAGCCAAATGTTTTCAAATCCATTTTATAGTACCTTTTGGGGGTACACAAATATTTTTAGGAGGTACTCAGAAATCAAAGGCATACAATTTTCGAATTTCAGGTTTAGAAGGGTAATGTTTTTAACCATTCAGTAGTGCTGGACTCGTACCATCACTAAGATTTTCATATATTTTAGTTTACCCAAAATTATAGTTTCTAGTAAATCTACCCAGATTCTAGTGACTCTAATTTTTCCAGTGATTAGAATTCCAAAAGGTACAACTTAATTAAAAAAATTGATAAGGGGTACACAACTGGAAAAAGATTGGGAACTGTTGGTGTAACAAATAAAAAATGATTAGGAAGATGTAATTTATGGTTACTATATTAGTAACCTAGTTCCAATATATTTTGTAAATCGTTCAAGTCACATCTTACTTTTACATGAATTATTCTCATTTTGTTATATACAAAACAAACAAATCCACTCACCCAAAAGCACTTCAGTTTTAGGCCGGACTTTATTAAATGCCTTCTTTAAAAGGTACACTTTAAAAGATTCATATATAGGAGCTCGTATTCTAGCATCAATATCTCCTTGTTTCTTCTCATCGCTCTCCGATACTCTTTCTAAAACATATTGAAAGACGTGATACAGTGTGTATGTACAATCTTGACACCAAATATTCACTGATATATTAAACAAACACTGAAAACTAGTAATAACACTCCTGTCGGCGCAGACATTTTCTGTAGCTAAATAATAAAATGTAGACAGTGTAGAAAAGTCTAAACAGTTTTGTCTGTCCACTAAAATGACTTCCAATAATGATTGCATCATGCTTAAAGAAATCTACCTTGATCAGCCCTATCCTTGAATGTAAGTTAACCTCTAACATTTAAAGTAGGCTATTTGAATGTACAAAGTATAAACAATAAACAAGTAGTTTTGAATGATTTTGAAATGGAAAATGATTTTCATGCTTTATGCCTAAGTGAACACTGGCGTAAAGAAGAAGATGTTGCTTTTCACGTCCCTAGATGATTATAGCCTAGTAAATAGTTATTGTAGAAAACAGCATGCACATAGTGGAGTATCAATTTATGTTAGGTCAGAACCTTTTCCAGATTGCATTAAAGTAGATTTAGACTGTTTCATCTGAGAAATGAAGTAAGAGGTTGTTATTGATAAGTATATGTAAGTTTTAATCTCACTTTATAGATCACACATGGATGACCCTGCAGTTTTTTTAGAAAGGCTAGAAAAACCTGAATTCTGAAGAGGTCTAGCCTGCATAGATAATATTTTTACAAATCTAATTCATAACAATATAAAATCAAATGTTACTGAGTTTCCTTTTTCTGATCATAATTGTGTATGGTTAAGCATATTAGATGTACATGTAGGAGGAGATAATGACAAACCAAAAATTTTAAGTACCAGACAAATAACAGATAGTAAGATTTTACAGTTTAAGAATTCTCAATTAAATATAGACTGTTTAACCGTATCATCAGACTCAGCTGACTGTGAATCAAATTTTAATCGTTTCATTGATATATTTTTATAAAACGTTAATTTGTATATGCCCCAAAGAAATATCGAAGTCAGACAAAATAAAACTAAAGCAAGTAATGAACACTCTAGCTGGTACACCCCACATTTGTGAAAGATGAAAAACAATGAGTTATTGTACTATGACTTGAATAAGAAAGAAAACACAGTTCTGTATAGGTTAGCTTATTGTACTGCTAGGAAAGAATATAAGTATGCTGTAAATGCTGCTAAAAAGAATATAAGTATGCTGTAAATGCTGCTAAAAAAAATATAAGTACGCTGTAAATGCTGCTAAAAGCAGCATAACTGATCACGGATTCAAATGTCTAGTAACAAATGCAAATTAGCGTGGAAAAATAATTAACAGTGTGGCAAAAAGTAAACCGAAGGATAACTTTTGTGTTTCCCCTGATGAATTTAACAACTTTTTTGTAAAATCTGTTGAGGAAGTACCCAAGAAAATTGAACTTCACAATATTACAGCAGCACAATTCATGGAAAGTAGTGGGCCTATTGTAAAAACAAGACCTTTTTACTTCAATGAAGTAACACCTAAAGTAATATTAGAAGTAGTTGATAGCCTTAAGTCATCGAATAGTGTAGATATTTATGATTTGTCCAGTAATTTTATTAAAAGGGTAATAGATTGTATAGTGGTTCCTCTCACATATTGTATCAATAGATGTATAGCTGTAGGAATATTTCCAAATAAACTTAAATTGTGTAAAGTGATTCCTGTTTATAAAAAGGGACTAAAAAGTTGTGCATCAAACTTTAATGACCAATATCATTAGTTCCTGTATTTTCAAAGATCTTCGAGTCTGTAATACAATTGCAAATCTGTAATTATTTAAGTGAGCAACACATTATAAACGTTTCACAGTTTGGCTTTACTAAAGGTAGATCAACTGTGAGTCTGATTGACTCATTGATTAAAAAAGGGTTTGATGCTTTTGAAACGGGTCAATTTCTCATGCCACATTTGGTAACCTGAGTAAACATTTGATTGTGTTAACCACACAATTCTGGTGAATAAACTTAGGCATTATGGTATGAGTTTTGTGAGCATTAAATTAGTGAAGTTATATCTATACAATCGCAAACAAATAGTTTGTATCGGTAAAAATATGTCTGAAGTATAATTAGTTAAATTTGGTGTTCCACAGGGTTTGGTCCTTGGACCAGACCTATTTACTTAGCAGAAAATATGTTAAGTTTTTAGGTGTATATATAGATAATAAGTTGTCATGTAATTTATTTATTAAAAAAATCTTAAAAATGATGCTCCTGAAAGCTATGTAAGGTCATCATACTTTGCTTTTTATTAAAGTCTAGTTTTGCATGGCGTCTTGTTTTGGGGTCATTGTTGTTATGTAAATAGTGTATTATTACAGAAAAAGGCTATAAGGACAATATCTGGATCAGGTACATTAGATATCATTGCAGGCCTTTATTTATCAAATTAAGAATTTTGACAGTCATACATTTGTATATATACACAGTTTTAATTATGTAAAAACTAATGTGCATAAAATACATAGGCATGATATACACTCCCATATAACAAGAAATGAAAATAATTTAAATATACCTTTTCAAAGACTGTCAAAGTCCCAGAATAGCTATGATATTATTGGACTGAAAATGTACAATAAATTACTGCAAAATTTAATAAAGTAACCTATTGATAGATTCAAAATGTAATTGTTCAGCTGGTTAGTGTCAACCCCAATGTATTCCCTTAGTGAATTTTTTGATCATAGAATAGTTGTAGATCTATAATTTTTAAGTTCTTTGAATATTTGTAAATTTATTTATTTCAACATTATATTTGATTCAATGATGCACACTATAGCTCCTACTATATGACTAGGATTTTACTTTAGTATTGCAATTTTTTTTAAATTAACCCACTGGACTACCTATTATTACGATACTATTTGCGACTAAAAGATCCTATTAAATGAGCATCTTCATTCCATTCACGTCTTTATCAAAATTGTCGTCACTTTCGTCTGAAATGCAATCGATTTCACTTGAAAAAATAAAATCAAAATTATTTCTTCTAGCTAAGTTTCACTTACATAACTGAAATAAAACAAAATGTGATAAAACTTTCATCTAAGAAACAACAATATGACACATCAAAACACAAGCAGAAACTGAACGCAACCTACAACTACAACACAAACTTTGTTATTGTTTTCGTCAGCTGAGAAATAAACCAGGTATGGTTAGTCTATCTCAGACTACCCTCTAGTTTATATTATATAATATATAAATAGCAGTATAGTATTTATATTTATACAAATACATTACTGCTAATATAAATACTATACTGCTGTCAGAGAACACCTAGTTATATAATTTGGTTACTCTAATCAAACTAGGTTTTACCGCTACAAAACGGTATTTGAAAAAAATGTTCACGATTTTATAATAGTTTATAAAATAATTTATGCCTAGTTTTACTGTATATTTTATTTTTATTGCAAAGTACAACATTTTAATAACAATTTGTGCCCGTATTATTATAGTAACTTCAATACCAAATTCATTACAACAATAACAAAATGTTATGTCACCATCACAGAACAGTTCCGTGATGGCCTAAATGGGCCATGCGATATAATCAGAGAATGGTTATGTGAAAGTAGGCCAATGGGTTAAAATATTTTGTCATTATTTATACAAAAATTGTTTGTTTTTAGATATTTTTGTGTATGTAGGTGTTAATGTAATTTTATACTTTTAAACTGGTGTATTTGTTGGTGTTTAAAATTGCTTGTTATTTAAATATTGAAATGTCTTTATATGTATGATGTGATTGGTATGTGATATGTACAACTGTATCATTATGTAGCTTAGCCAATAATTAGTTATGTTGACGCTGTCTATTGCTCATGTTTGTTGCTTAGTGACAGTACAATTTTATTTATTTAATTATTTATTGTTTATTACAAAAGTTTTAATAATTTTAATCCTAGTGGGAACAAAAAAGAACCAAAATTTTACTAGTTTTCACTGTGCATTAACTTTACATTTTTATTAATAACAGGTTAAATTTGGGCCACTAGGCTTAGGATTTCAGTAGTAATGAAAGTAAAGGAAAACAGCATACCTGGTAAATTTGGTAGACTGGTACACTGTAAATAGAGATGCAATCGCACCACAAAGAATTGTTTTATACCAATTATTATTATTATTATTATTATTACTTGTGATGTGATTATGTCTCTATCTACAGTGTACGAGTTAACCAAGTTTATCAATCCCAAAACAGAATGATTTCAATTTTTCTGCGACGGTGTATAAAAAAAACAAGAACTAAATTATAGTACCAAGAGCATAAAATATCAACTGGAAAAAAATATTAATTATGCTGTATATTTTCCAACTATAGAATGTAGGCAAAGGATGTTGACCTAAATAATAAGATAGAAAACACTGTTATAAATTGAAATATTTAAAAAGGCTTTTTGAATGAATACATTATTATTATTATTTTACCTTACATTCAAACTCAATACTCAAATAAGAAAGATGAAATAAAGTAATTAATTAGTTTAAATTGTTTTACTTTTAATATTTGGAGGGGAACACATTGGATGGAGATGAGCTTATATCCTTAATTTCCTAAAATTATGGTCATATTCAAAGGATCGTAATAATTCAAATTATTTATTAACTTAAACAGAACATTAAGAGAACTTAAGGAAATGTTCTCTGGTAATAATAAGAAATAGTAAAATAATAACTGTTTAAAAAGATGTTTCTAAAAAGTAAGGGTGTGCGAGTAGTGATTTTTTAGTTCAAGTCGAGTCGAGTAGTTGGCATTTTTTTCGAGTATCGAGTATTTTCGAGCGAGTATTTACAAAAAAAGGATTTCCTGTTCACCCAAGACAACTGTAAAAGGCAGACACCATCCTGAGCTTGTGTTAAGTTTTGCCAGATTCCTAAATACATACATCTAAACTGAACACAATAATTTTGATTTGTTGTTTGTAACTGTAACATTTGATAAATAAAACTTTTTACTTCCTGTCTTCCTATATTTTTATGTGGCATTATTTGTTTTACCTTTTTTCATAACTAATATTATGTAAGAAACTAAGAAAGTATATTATTAATTGAAACAACGTGGATTATAAAGATTTAATCTGTTCACTCATATCACAGATCAGATTTCTATGCAAGCCAATTATACGGTTTCACAGCCGGCCGATATGTTTATCTGGTGGTTCAGTTCAAAGTGTACCGCGAAAACGTAGTGAAGCTTGTTGGCAACAGCGCATCCAACCAAACTGATGCTAAAATTCGGGCATCATTGCCAAATGCAGTCATTTGCTTAGAGCAATGCCTCCTATCAACAAAAAATTGATTGTGTACACGCCAAGAAGAGTGGATCTGTATTCTGTGGTTATTTAATTCAGTTATAACAAGGTTACAACTAACCGGAAATAAGCTCTGAATTATAGAATCAAATTTCAAAATCTGGAAGACAAAGACTGTAGTTCAATCAATTGATAATAATAACTAAGCAGGTTTACTAAAAATAAATTTTAAAGTCGCTTAGGATGAATCAGTTTTTAAATTTTGATCGGTAATGAAATGTGTGCAACTAGAAACTACTTCGATACATGAGGATACACTGAACAACAGATAAATAATTATTTCATTATGAAAAATTTATCAAAACCTGGCGTAATCGAATGAAAACCAAAGACGTAGTCGGCTAATATAATAGGTTTAGCCGATATTGAAGACGAGATGCAGTCTGGAATATCAGCTAAGTGCCAACTAGTGACACAGTGAAGATTGTGGGCAGCTAAATTATAAATAAAAAACGATATGTGTGATATGGCTTCGGTTCAGTAAAAATTATTTTCCGAGTCTATAAATTCGTCATATTTTGTTTAGAAAAGGTCTTCCGACATGTTTCTCCCTCACTTGGATTGATTATTTTAAAACAGTTTACATCGACGTCAATGTGAACAGGGAACCGTTCAGTGAGTTTACGAATCAAAATTATCGTACTTTACCACCTTTTACACTCCAACTGTGTTATTGTCTAACCTAGTCAGAAAACCGTTCAACAATTTGACAGGAAAAAATATCGTATGTGCACATGTTACACACAGTTTTGGCGATCTAAGGTGTTTTTAGAATAATAATTAATAGACGTTCGCCACGATATATATATTTTTTTTTATTTGACGGAAAATAAATCAATAATGTTGTGTCACACGCTGCTAGAACGCCATTACCATATTTTATATGATATGATACGATATTTTCTTACGTCACATCAATGGGATAATTTCATGTATCGGTATAATTTCAGTTCCGAAAAGGAGCTGAACGGTTTCTTGCACGTAAGTATACTACAACCGAGATGAACTTTCACCTAGAAAAGATGGGAAGCTCGATTATTGGGATGTAAAGTAACCCGTTCTCGAGACCTTTTTGATTGAACGGTATTATTGATATGAACGAAAATATGCGTAATTTCCACGATGCACAGAATATTAGATTTGTATTGGCAACAGGTCTTTTTGAGCATCTTGAACCGAATCTCTTGTCCCCTTTCTTGGGTCATAAAGATACTAACCAGCACTTCTGTTTTATTCACGCTATTTTAGGTTAGATTACAAGTGACTAGTAGACTCGACAATCAACATGTGTTATCGCTACTACGGTAACTATTTACAGTGATGGCTATTGGCTACATTCCCAGCTCTGTTGATCATTTTGAACAGAACTAGTTCAAATCATAATGAACGAACTCATTCACTACGTCGACTAGTTCATTTGACTGTCGTCGTGTTCTACCTTTTCTTAGGCGTATTGTTTAGTTCATAATTACGCATACCAAACTGATAACGCATGATTAAAGGTAAAATAAAACAAACATTTTTTATTGATAACTTATAAAACTGTTTACTCTTAAAACTAAATTAAGATGTAAATATGATATTTCGTGAAATACAACTACTCGATCATTCCGAACTTCGAGTAGTTTCGGAAGCTTCGAGCCAAGTTCGAGTAGTAAAATACTCAATCAAATACTCGAAGTTTCGAGTCCTCGTACACCCCTACTAAAAAGAGAGGAATGGAGGTGGCGTCCCTTACTTAATACAGTCAAGGGCGATGTAAGCAGAAAGCTGAAAACAATATTTGAGACTAACTCATTGCCAGCGAGCGATTCTATAATTGAACTATAGATTTTATTTGGAATTTGTATTTATTCACTGAAGTATTGATCTTGTTCTCTGTCGAAAAATGAATTATTTTGTTTGATAAATATCCTTCATACACAGTATTATGATTAAATTATTGTGAACAATTTGTGAATTGGATTGCTCAAGAGATCCATTTGTTCACCTGTACTTTGGAGTGTGAGATCCAGTGGTCATATCATGCATGTAATAATTCATTCTGTAAAAACAAGAATGTAAAGTTATCTGTACAAAACAGCCATTTTTGTTGTACAAGTACAATAAAAATAGTTATTCAATTAAATAATAACTAACTAATTCATTATGTATATTTATAAAAGAGGATGTTTGTATATATATGTATATATATATTTGAAGTTTATGCGCTGCCAAACCATCCAACCGATCACCATGAAACTTTAGGATGTTGTCCTGTATACTCCCGAGATGGTTTCTGTGAAGTTTGATGCAGATCCGTCCACAGGGTCCCGCCCCACGGGCTCCTAAAGATCCCATGTTATTCAAATGGAGAATCTGAATTGTTTACAAAAAACATATGACTGTGTGGTTTAATGTAGTTTCACATGCCATAAGCAGATTGAAGTTCTCACAACAACAGTACTGTATATGTTTTGATTTATTGTAGTTCTACATTTCACCTTGAGAGTGTAGCACACACTACTTTACTTGATCAGGTGATCTGTATTCGCTTGTTCGAGAGTAGGCTCACCAAAAAACCTTTACATTTATACACCAAATAAGAAGACCAAAAATATTGTTCACCCTCTTGCACTCATTTAATAAATAATGGTTTTTTCTATAATTCTTTTTATTGCTTTATTTTGGTATGTCAATGAAAAATGAAAGGCGAGACAACATCCGCCGGGTTCAGCTAGTTGTTATTAAACTAGGTTCACCTGTCTGTCTGCTGCATTTGTGATAATGCATTTGATGATAGGAGATGTCCAGTAAAACACCTGTTAAGGAGATCACACATTCATCTAATATTTGCAAGGCCAAGCAAGAACTTTAAATAAATGCATATAATTTACTATGAAATCATAAATAAATGACTTATTTTACCTCTGCTCTTAGGAGGTGGCTCAGTGGGCAGTTGAAACACATGTCTGTAATAAGAAAATACAATTTGAAATTATATTTGAGAACACACTGTGAAGACTCAAATATTCATCCAAAATTGACATTTTTAATCAACTGTATATCTCAATAAATATTACAAACTATAGCTTAGTTGCTATAGCTATAAACTATAGCACTAACTAATTAACATATTAATTTTAAAATGTCCAATTTATAAAATATACACAAGAAATCATCTCAATGCTTCACTCTTGATTAAATATGGCATTTAAATGACAATGTTAAAACAACAAATTACAACAATACCAATTAAAAGTAAGTTAGTGAGAGGCCCTAGACGAGGCAATATGTTGCTCAGACCGCAGCAACCTTTTTAGGAAAAATTTTATTGGACAACATTTAATTTTTGCTGTAAATAATGTCTAGGATACCATATGGCTGCCTCACAAATTTTACTTTAGTTAGTAAAAATACGTTGACAACAAATTCAAATTGACAAACTTAATTTGCACTAATTATGAGAAATAAAATAAAACTGAAACCATTCATACCTTGTGGACAGTCTATCAGGAGGCTCTTTCTTAGGATCACGCTCTACTAACGCCAAGAAATTGAACGTGAATTTTGTAACACTTTCTCTGTTATCAAGGGATGGAAAATCCCAATCTACTTCTCCGTCATCTTCAGCTATATGTAGGGTGTAGTAATCCACACTGTCCCTGCAAGGCAGACACATTATGGTGAGGCATAAAGTGATGCTTGAAATATAAGTACAGTACAGATTGTACAGCCAACCATCTTGACTGTTTTGGGAGGTTTATAGCAACACATTTTCTTAGCTAGTTGTACATTTTGTTCAAAATTTTTACTGTGAATTTTAAGGAGCTAACGTCACAGTAGTGGAAGTAAGTTGGTTCTTGTCATAGATGAGAAGTACGTCTTTAAGACTTATATCTGGTAAGGTATGTTATACAGCACCGGAAGCCATGGTAGAGAGGTAGCAACGAGGAAACGCCCTATTTAATTGTATATTAACTTCTTGTACATGTGTACTGTTAAATAACATAAGATCAGTGGAGTAAAACAAGGATAAAACTATAGTATGCAGAACTTGTGCGTTGGCTAACAAAAAGTTGCTGCTCAGTAATCAAAGAAAAGGCTACTTTTCTACTGAAATGTTAACCAATTTACTAGTACAATAGATATTAATGAATCCTATCAGTCTTAAATTATACTGTGTTTGTATAAACATTTTGTAATCTTTGTACTATTTAATATTTCCAAATGGACAAGAATATGCCTTTTCTTGCAATAGTGTTGGTCTTCCAATTCATAACTGATTGAGCGGATGTGTGATATTTTAAGAAATTGAATCAGTCTCAAACCTTGTCATTCATATACGTGTTGGTAATAAAACTGGTCTCACAATAACCCTTCAGAGCTGTTTGATGTGATTTCACGTCATGGCCTATTACAGCAAAAACACAGAGAGACCTTCAGTGTTGACTTGGACCATCGGTCTAAGTCGTTGCATTGAGACCATCAACATATGAATATAAATGAACAAGAAAACAACTGGACATGTAAAATGAGCATCCGAAAACCATTAAAACTAAAAGTATAATTTAAAAATGCCTACTGTGAGTGGACCCCCACTGTGCGTAGAGCGATTAACCCCCCACCTAGGATTTTACTTTTATAAGGTCTTCCACTCAGCCCTCCAGTCAAACAAAATATGACTACCAGAAACATTATGGTTCCAGTTTGGGCATCTGTGTACGCTCAACTCATCAGGTGCATGCTCAGAGTGGAGACCATAAATGCAGCAACTTACTGTCACAAACTTTATAGAAATGGTATTGAGGGGGCCTTATCGCTCATCGCAAAAAAAATGGCTTCTATTTCAACGATTTGGTCCATAATTATGATTGTATCGTATCACTTGGAATGTTATTTAATAGGTTAAGAATTGTTCTAGTAGACCACAAGTTGGTTTTTGTAAAATATTGAGAATTTTTTTCAATAGTTAAATATATAGGGTAGCTACTCAAACATGTTAAAAAAATTCAAGCACAATTCAAGGTTTTTTTCCAAGGGGTTTCAAACAAAATTCAAGGCACACTTACAGAGAAAAATATTTCTGAATCGACGTAATCATTCATTATAATACAATACATAAAAAAGCACATGTTTTATAGCTAGGCATGTCAATAATCTTGTAAGCCATAAAGAAATTGAATTATTGCAAAAGTATCCTAGGTTTAATTAGCAGTTAACCTAAAATTGTTTATTTCATTGATAAGTAGGCTCAAAATCTAGTCATATGCCTAACTTACTTTAATACAATTTTTACTAATAAGCCTACGGACTATTTGCGATAGGCCCAGCTTTATTAATTAATTACTGTTATATCAATAATACAATGAGTTGAAAACAAAACTCGTTTTTATCTGATAAGTATGTGAAAAAACCAACATTTTTAAAAATTGTTATTTTTCGACAACTTTTTTTTCATTTTACTTGTTTTGGTAACTATGCAATTTCTTGTCACCTCTGAAAATACAATTTCTTGTTAAAAAAGTATTGAAATGTGAATTTTGAGTTTTTTTTTCATTTTTTTTACAAGTTTTGGTAACTATGCAATTTCTTGTCACATCTGAAAATACAATTTCTTGTTGAAAAAGTGGTGAAATGTGAGTTGAAATGTGAGGAGATTGATTTCATACGCAGAAAACTCTTTTTTAACGCAAAATCGAAAAAACTAGTTTTTTATTTGATAGTGAAAAAAACAACTTTATTAAAAATAGTTCTCCGTCATATTTCTTTTCCATTTCACATGTTTTTTTTTTAAGCTGAACGCGAATGTATAATTGTGTATGCAGTAAAATTATTTAGATGAGGGAGACAAAGGTAGTTGGACATTTGCCATCATTACGTGAAAAGTAACAATCACGACGTTTCGATTTGGTAAAACCCAAACCTTTTTCTAGTGCTAAAAACTAAATTACATCTACACAAACATGTTATAAAACTACGTTCTCAAACTAATAAACTTATCTACTTTAATAATTATCTACATTTTAACCTAGATCCTAGAATGGAGTACAACAAAATGAACTTCTACTAAATATTAAAAAAAATATTAACAGGGTTAAATTAATATAGCCAATTAGGCGCTGTCAAGGTCACGATATCAACGAAAATTTTCAAAACACAATAAAATTAATAATCAAATCAGACTGAAATAAGATTACATTAACTAATCATAAATATATGGTACCTGAAAAAACACTATTAATTTAAAATAACATTCAACATGCACAAAAATTATATATATGACTCGGAAGGACTGAGACTACTATTACAATTACATTTTAACCTGAAAAGACAACAATTATTAGGAATAAAACAATACAATAATCAAATATTACAAAAATGATGAAGTCTTACGACCCGCAGTGACGATGGCGTCTAGACGTCCCAGGCACGAAGTGAGGATGATACAATCCAAATGCAGTGTCTACGAAGTTCCCTCCAAGGTGATAAAACACGGGGACACGACAAACATACACACTACACTTCACAACAACCATACACAGACTGACGAGGTCAGGGACGTACGTTCCAAGATCGCCAAAAATGCGGTGACTCAGGTACGGGGACGTAGACTCATGGGATGTTTAATTGTTGTAGGAACAGGTGGTGTAGGATTCTGGTTAGATGATGTCATGAGTGTATTGAACTTTTTATCAAGTGTGTTTTTAAGTAAGGGAACCCACATGGGTCTAACTTCTATGCTACTTTGACTGATTACATGTTCATTATTTAGTTTCATAAAGGCACCTTCGATGAATTTACGTTTAAAAAAATGTGGTTCCCTGTGAAGTATTTTAGTGTTATCCCAGTTAAATCTGTGTTCATTGTTCCAGGCATGTTCAGCTAATTTAGAATGTGTTTCAATTTCAATTCTAACCACCCACAAACTGTCAAAGAAGGTGTAGCCTTCTCTCTCTTCGATAGGGCCCGAGCCATATGCTCAGACAAAACTAAACTAGACAATGAACTAAACAATGTTTCCATTGAAATTGAGGTATATATGTTTCCAAAGATCTAATAAACAATGGCTACCCTCAGTCTCTCGTAAACAAATGCAAACAAATAAGAAAACGCAAACAAACACCCACTGACACAGAAAAGCCTAAAGCATTCATGTCCATTCCATATACACCTAACCTTTCAGAAAAAATCAGACGCATAGCTAGGAAATACAAAATCAGAACATCATTCAACACACAAAACACATTAAGACAGTCTTTAAATAAAACTAAACCTAAGAATGAGGAGCAATCCTCCATAAATGTAGTTTATTGCATTACTTGTGAATGCAATGAAAAATACATAGGGGAAACAAAGAGACCACTGGAAGTTAGGCTAAAAGAACACAAAAATAACATTAAAAAAGGAAACACTACACATTCTAAATTAGCTGAACATGCCTGGAACAATGAACACAGATTTAACTGGGATAACACTAAAATACTTCACAGGGAACCACATTTTTTTAAACGTAAATTCATCGAAGGTGCCTTTATGAAACTAAATAATGAACATGTAATCAGTCAAAGTAGCATAGAAGTTAGACCCATGTGGGTTCCCTTACTTAAAAACACACTTGATAAAAAGTTCAATACACTCATGACATCATCTAACCAGAATCCTACACCACCTGTTCCTACAACAATTAAACATCCCATGAGTCTACGTCCCCGTACCTGAGTCACCGCATTTTTGGCGATCTTGGAACGTACGTCCCTGACCTCGTCAGTCTGTGTATGGTTGTTGTGAAGTGTAGTGTGTATGTTTGTCGTGTCCCCGTGTTTTATCACCTTGGAGGGAACTTCGTAGACACTGCATTTGGATTGTATCATCCTCACTTCGTGCCTGGGACGTCTAGACGCCATCGTCACTGCGGGTCGTAAGACTTCATCATTTTTGTAATATTTGATTATTGTATTGTTTTATTCCTAATAATTGTTGTCTTTTCAGGTTAAAATGTAATTGTAATAGTAGTCTCAGTCCTTCCGAGTCATATATATAATTTTTGTGCATGTTGAATGTTATTTTAAATTAATAGTGTTTTTTCAGGTACCATATATTTATGATTAGTTAATGTAATCTTATTTCAGTCTGATTTGATTATTAATTTTATTGTGTTTTGAAAATTTTCGTTGATATCGTGACCTTGACAGCGCCTAATTGGCTATATTAATTTAACCCTGTTAATATTTTTTTTAATATTTAGTAGAAGTTCATTTTGTTGTACTCCATTCTAGGATCTAGGTTAAAATGTAGATAATTATTAAAGTAGATAAGTTTATTAGTTTGAGAACGTAGTTTTATAAAATGTTTGTGTAGATGTAATTTAGTTTTTAGCACTAGAAAAAGGTTTGGGTTTTACCAAATCGAAACGTCGTGATTGTTACTTTTCACGTAATGATGGCAAATGTCCAACTACCTTTGTCTCCCTCATCTGATACTCCATCATTAACAAATTTCAAAAACAAAATTATTTATTTAGCCTGAAAATGCATTTTATACTTACCTAACTAAACATAACCTAACTTATCCTAATTGTCTATTTATTCAACAAAAATTCGTAATTTGCGTTAAATTCGGGTGTTTGGCCTCCGTGACGGCCTGCAGCTGTCACTCTGGCGGAAATATAGATGAATTTGGTTTTGTGATTAATAGTTGTATATAAAGATCGCGTAATGGCCGTTAATCACGATTCGCTACGAAACTAGTTTTTCGTTATATCTCAATAAATAATGGTAATAGACCAAATTTTTATTCAGTACAAAATAACACATCAAAATAAAAAAATATGATTAAAATACTATTTAAACTAACAGAAATATGTCAAAAATACTATTAGTTGTGATATTAGTTTTCCAAATTTTTCGGTAAAATACATAATTTCCGCAAAATGTTTTTTATGCTGATCACGAATATATAATTGGGTTATCCAGTAACATTATTTTTTCGACCTGAAAAATACTTTTTACTGACCTAACCAGACATAATCGAACTTATCATGACTTTTTACTCAACAAATAGACGTAATTTGCGTAAAATTATTGTGTCTGGCATCCGTGACGGCCTATCGTACGTCATTCCGGCAGGAGTATGCGTGAATTCAGTTTTTTGTGGTTAAAATCTGATGTATATAATGATCGCTAATCGTGATTCGCCGCGAAAGTAGTTTTTCCATTTTATCCTTAGAAATGATTTGTATAGACTAAAATAATTTTCAAATTCGTATTTAGCGCAAAAACAACACATAAAGATAAAAAAATTTGATTATATAATTTAAATTAACGGAAATATATCAAAAATACTAAAAAATGTGACATTAGTGTTTATGAATTGTTCGGTAAAAACGATTTCCGCAGAATAAAAAATTCTCACGAAATTATAGTCAATTATTGACCCATTTCAGGTAGTTTTCAAATTTTGTTTGGTTGCAAGAAACTGCATAATAACCTTGTTGGTTTTAATAAATAATAATTCACACAAAACTAAAACATTTTGTCAAAAATTACGATTTTAGAGTTAGTAGTAGGCCTAGACCTTTAAGTCAATAAACTACAAAACAAAACGTTCCACACTTGAAACAACATCCAATGAACTTTACATTAATGTTTTTATCAACAATAAATTTTTAAAATAATTCTGCATTTTATTGATAGTAACTGAATAAATAAACTGGAAGGTTAATTAACAAAACACGCTCTTCGCTGGTGAAAAATTACCGTTCACATTATCTCTTCTTGTTGCCCACCTGTTGTTGCCGGTAATGGTAAACGTAAACAAAACAAATGCATCAGCCCATCCTCACCCAGCCTGTTGTCGGTGTATTTTCGTTATTTAAAGAGAACGCAACAGTTTCATTGAAACAATAATTCGGCACCAAAACATTTCAAAATTTTGCAAATAGCTGCAGTAGAACAGACAGCAACAGTGGGCGTCATCGGATATCAATAGAACAAAACGAAAACTCCCAAAGTTTAGTCGCAACTTTAACCTGCAGCGTCAACAAATCTAAGAGGCGACGCTTGACATTGGATTGATTTACGTATATCGGCAAAATGCGGTGGGTGAAGCTATCATATTGTCTGTAGCAGCTTCATTCAACTGTTTCGACGTCAAAACTGTTTCGGTTGCAACCGTTTTGTCAAACTGTTCCATGTGTATTATTTTGAACATATCAATGTGCCGAGTAGACTCGTGTCTTATCATACGAAGATTGACGAGGTTTCCCAAACTTATCGCTTGAGTTTAACTGGAGCCCTAAAGTCCGAACCTTGCTGACATCACCGGATTACCCTGGTCTCCCTCGATGAGAATTCCCGATGGTTACCGAAATTCAAGCATATTTCCAGGTTTTTTCAAGGCGCCGTAAAATTTAAGCATAATTCCAGGTTTTGCCGAAATTCCCGGTGAGTAGTCACCCTGATATATTATATAACTTTACACGTTTTTTATAATTAGAACAGCACATTTTAGCCCGCTAGCAGTAAAATTTATGTCTACTACAGGGCTGTTGACTTCCCAGCGGTGACTTGGTGGTTTGGGAAACGGACCACCTTAGATACTGATAACTAGCACTCATTCTCATTAATCCTATACTATCTGTTGTAGAATTTATTTGATTGAATAATTATTTACTACATTAACAGTTCTGAAAAGTATTTACCTCTACTCCTGGTTAAACTCTATTATTTCTGGAATAAACTCTAGGTATTTACCAAACTGGATATACTGACGCTCTTACACACTATACTCACTTGAGTGTACTCTCATCCATGGTATTCTCAACCATGCATCTCCAACACACCAAACCAATCAAGTCGAGAACACGTGCAGTTGCCATCACTGTTACCTTCATTGGAAAATTCCGTTTGTCATTTTTCAGCATTGTCAACCATATTTTGAAACACCTTACACCCGGGCCCCACTGAGACTGCAGCAACATAAGACACTGGAATCAACTCTTGGAAACTCAGCGTAAATTATCGTTTTTAATACTTAAAATATGAGCTACACTGCTTATTTAGGAAACAAGGTTTTTCAAGTTTATCAAGTCTCACCACCTGTTTTACATTGTAATTGTTAGGCAAATAAAAACTGATTTTATAGAAAAAAATTGTACTTTCATTTTTATGATTTCTTTTATTTAATTAGTAGGTAAATCTGGACATGCTTTGCTGTGGCTTAGTCTGATATTTGATATTTTTGACTTTAGTTGTTACAAAAATAAAGGTTGACTGTTTAATTTTATCTGAAATAAAAGTAACTTACATTTGTTGTTTTCATAAATAAACAATCATCTGGTCACAGTAATAAACTTACAGGTTATGTTTTGGATATAAAATGCACATAAACCATCTGGTTAGAGTTCCTTTTTTTTCAACACTGACACTTATTTTCATTTGTGTCGGATTTTCATCTCAACATAAGTTGGTCGAAAAATGCTTGAAATGCTCTATTCCCGTTTACAATTTTAGGAACTGAATAAATAAAAACACTCTTGTACATATATATGCAATGTTGTATAAAAATATCAAGTGAACCCACTCAATAATATATTTTGATAAACAAGTACCTGCGACATTTTAATATTTTAAAGCCAATAGTTGTATAACTAAGAGCGTTGTAACTAATCATAAATAAATATCAGTTTGTTTGACTAGTACTATACTTTTTTAATTATTACTTTCTTGAAGAAAAACTTACATCTCCATCAAATTTGGCATACTCTCGGAATGGATTGGCTGGCAATGCTGGATGATTTTGAATCATTTCACTCAACAATGAGTGAGGCTTGACTTTGGTTTTACATGTCCGGAAATCTTTCCTCTGGAATAGCTCTGATCTCTCTTCAGCTATCAAACAAATGTGAAAACTACAATGAATCAAACTATCTTTAAAGTTAAACTGACTGAGATAGCTTTTAGTAAAGGAACTAAGACTAAAGATTGGGTTTTGTCATCAAAGAGAAAACTGGTACTTCTGAACTAAACTGCAAAATTGTCAAAATCACTATGAGTGTACTATGAGTGTTTGGTGATCAAAATTCAAACTGGTAGTGATAAAATGTGTTATCAGCAAATATAATGGATTTTGATTTGACTGATGAGGGCTAATCATTGATTTGACACATGAAAAAGAAAAGGTCCAAGGACTGATTCCCGACACCTTTTGCCATTAATGAATTATTACACTGTACAGAACAGTGTTACATTCATTTACTCACTAAACATAGCACTAAAGTTTATTTACAAAGCAAATCTAGCACAGATATAGAATGCTAAATATAACAAATCAAAAATCGTCAGACTAAAAAACTATTTTAATAATAAATATACAGTGGACTCTTGGCTATCCGGATCAATGTGGCAGCGAACCGATCCAAACAGCATTAGTTCAACCGTAGTCATTGGGCTATTAATTAATGGCACTTTCTAAGAAATGGTTGGCCAATGATTACATTCGCTCATCTACACTCACTACACTAATTTGAAATCCATTTTCCCCCTTATCTTGAAGATCAGTGTCTTAATAATGTCTGCACTTTTATAATTAGCTTATTACAATAAGAACCGTGCTATTGAGTAGATTCTTCAAATAAACTTAATAATCTAATGCTAAAACGGTGTTTACTATACTTCTAATAAACACAAAATAAACAGAGACTCGAGCATAAACTTTACGATCACTTATACTGTTTTTTCTCATTTTAAATTCTAAAAACAGTCTTTTTTGCATATTTACCAGAATATTAACTGTTCAATGACATAGTCACTAATTTTTCTACTCTTTTGTGTTTATATTCTTTTTAGTTAATTGTGTTGTGTTTATATTCTGTGTACATAAGTTTTGTTTCATTGTTTTAATAGTGGCCGAAAAAACAGAAGGTTGTAGTTAAATTTAAGTATTCAAGCTGTGTCACCGGCTCTGACTACTGGTGACAAGGATATTAAAAATTACAGTGTAAGAAATATGGTGCCTAGCACAACGTTCTATAAATACGGAAGGGGTGGAAAACTTAATATTAAGCACAATAAAGGGATCAGGAACTGAATGCACCTTCTATTAGCAGCATGTGTATCATTAAGCTCCTAAGCCATGAACATATAAAAACCTACCTGATTTTACCACTGTACAAATAAGCTAATTTTATTTTAATCTGATTGCGGATAGTAAAAATCTGAATACCTATGAGGGCACTATAATTGGTTGCAACAGCAACTGCTAAATACAACTGGACTTAAATACATCTTAATATGTTTAATTATTATTAAGACTAGATAATATCTAGATATGCCTTGATACTTTCAAAAAGATTTTTACAATAAAACATATTTTGATATTTTTGTTATCATACTAGTAATTTTTGCCAATACTAATAATACTTAGTTATTTAAAAATGAAATGAAGCTTGAGTACCAGTAAGAGTGACTGGGCTTTTATCCCACCGAACATGTCGAGTATTGGCTGCTATTTTCCTTTCTTCATCCATTTTTTGTAGGCGGACAGCGGTATTGGAACGGTATCGTCGAGGACGTCCGAAATCCAGGTCTGAAAAATAAATAAACAAAATGATCAATGTTAAAAATAAAATTTTGTATAAAATGATACAATCTAACAGTAACAGAATAAATAACATTTTATTAGCAATTTTAATAAGATAGGAAAACATTAGGCCTTTATAAAGAATAAATATTCAAGCCTGCAGAATTTAAACTGAATAAAACAAAAACAACATGTTTGTCTCAAACAAATTTAAATTCAACCATTTGTAGTAGGTTCTAATTTTTACTATATAAACATTGATTTTTATTTTCTTTTATGCATTTCTTATATGGTGCACATTCTTATTTGGCTTGCATTAATAGACCATGACATTATATAGCGTCAAACATCACCATAAGGTTAATAAATCCAATACATTATGAACAATCCAATTACTTGTTCTTTGATTTCTTCTATAATAATAGTTTCTTTAACAATAATAATGTAGAAAAAAAATGACTACATATATTTCTTATCAAAACAAATACTGTATTCACAGCTGTTTAAAATAAAAGATTTCAAAATAAAATTCCTCATCCTTTATAAATGTTGGGCATGATTTATGTGGTTTAAAAAATAGTGAATAATATATGGAATTGAAATGCATAAATCTGCAATTGATAACACTTTTTCAAGACCTACTTATGCCTATGGCACTTTATACTTAGTCTACAAACAGTGTCAAAGGACAACGGTCCAAAATCCCCTAAAGCAAATTTTTAGTGAAACTCCTTGAATTTTGATTGTTCATTACCTACAGACTACTATAGAAAATGAACATTTTCCTGGTACCTACCACTTTAATCAGTAGAGCTGCTCAATTTTGTTTTTTACCCACTTCATAGCATGCATTTCCTGATCACCACGTTGAAAATCTCCAAAATATTTACCAATGATAACAATCCAACACTATAGGCTAAGTCAAACTAACAAGAGGCAGTTGAGGTCTAATAACCTGACCGCCGTCCGTCCCCTGTGTTAAACAAATTAGTCAAGGCTGCAAGCTAGTTAAAATGTTACCTTTTAGTACTTGACACGGTAATTTAACAATAGATTCTAATTATCAATAAATTCTAATCAATTTTTGTCTCAAATTAATCAGACAATTTTAAGGTTTTCTGTAAACGAACATGGACTCATTCGTTTACGACAGGGAACAGACCACGGTCAGGTGATGAGAACTTCTGCTGCCTCTCTTAGCTTGACTTAGTCTATAACAAATAACTTACAAACAATATATCTATTTAAAAAAATATAATTGTTGTAATTTTGTAAAATTATAAACACAAAAATTAAAATAATCTATTTTTACTGTTAAAAAAATAATTAAATAAATATTGTATATCGTTACAAAAGTAAATATTGGAAGGTAACAACAATCTACACGGAGCAAAATACTCACTGGTTCGATCTAAAAACAGTATTCCCAGTTTAAGGATGATTGTAAAATATACCTAACCTACTATCACAGAACTAACGAGAGAAAACGTACATTTGACTAAGCTATTGCTCTGATGATCTACAAGACACTGACATCACTGGAATATGTAACAATCGTTGCAGGTCATTCAAAAATACCAAGTACGATGGCTTGATAGCTGATGTGTGTCCCAATTTAGGCTACTTTTCTCTATTTTTATTTAGTTTAGATGTCCTTCACTTTATAATGGCTGTTAGTAGATTTATGCCAAAGTTATGATGATAGTAAAAATATTTACATAACTTATAATAAAGTGAGTCCTATATTATATAGAGCCTAAGCTTGATAAGGTTTATCTCAATAAAAATCAAAATATAAACATTATAAATTAATTTTTTTAATATTAGTGTATAAAATTAAAAAATGATATATTCACTCATCACAAAATAACTGGAACCATTGAACTTATTTTTATGAAATTTAGAGGGAAGATAGCTTTTGTATCATAGAGACTCACTAAGAAAGTATTTCTCATAATTCCATTCTTAAGGGGTAGAAACAGCCCCTCGATGATTTCTTCCATAACAGTAACATTGACATTAATTTAATATTAATTCAAACAACTGATTCAAACAACATAAACATGACAAAAAAGCCTGGCTAACTTGGTTTTCATTTTAAATGTTTTTAAGGCCATTTTGTACTAACTCTGCTATGATTGCACTACTTTGCATCCCCTTAAAGTAGACTTATAGTTTTCTATATTGATGTAATTATTTAGAGATCCAAGGAAGAAAGGTTAGCAAGCAAAGAGAACCACCCCGTAGCAAAGCAAAGGCTGTCAGTTAGTTTAATATGTAAATATTATTGGTGTTATTCTTATAGGACGAAAAAAATCTGTTAGGTGTTGTTTCTACACTTTAGGGATGCAATTTTGTAAAACACTTTCTCTTAGTCTGTCTTTATGATACAATATCTTCATTCCCTCAAAATTTTAAGTCTACAGTTTAGGAGATAAGGCAAAAAGTCAATGAGATGCATCAGAGTAACAAATGAAAAATATCGGATTCTGATATTTTTGACCTGGCCCGGTTGGGTTGTTACACGTAAGTAATGGATTTCTTCAATTACCTGCATGTAAGTCATAGGACTGGGACATCACATCCATCTCATCCTCTTCATCACTTTCCTCAACACCCGGGTAACTCTCATACTGAGATACATTTAGTTGACGAGCAATGTTTTCTCCGCCCATTGCTACTTCAGATAATCCTAAAATCACATAAATATCCCAGAACACAATTAATGGGATTGTAAGTAAGGGAAAATATTGCAACAGGCAATTTTATAATTATATCTATTATTCATGACAAAATAAATAAAAACATAATTACGAATGTATATTATGTTTATAAAATAAAACATTTATTGAATAAGAGTCTGCAGAGGCTGTCGGCCATGTTGGCGCAGTGCTGTAACCCAACTACATGGGGACAAAGTGTTTGGGAGATTGTAGGCGATAGGTTGGATACTCAGTCTTCTTAATACCGACATAGCGTCCGCTTGATGGTTGCTATCGGCGTGGACACTACTAGAGAAGTCTGGGGTGTCCATGTTGGGTGGTAATCATTGTGCGGATGTTGTGTGGGGGGAGATAACTGAGTATCAGGCTTGTCAATTAGCTGAAAATCAGACCAGCACTACGTGGTTCAGATTCCACATAAAGCTGTAGGTCCCTTAGTTGCCCTGGCTGTTAGGCTATTAATAAATTGCCCTTTCTGAGGAACAATTTAATTCAGTTAGTAACCAGACTACACTCATCCACACTCATATAACCATTCATATTCGCCTTAAAATACCAACAACGTTGTGTCAGTGTCTCATATGTAAGAATGTTGGTTTTAATCCCATAAGAACAATGTTATTTGCAAATTGATATTTTTTTGTTTATTTATTGACCAAAAGTTGTGTATGAGGTGTCATTTTAAACGTTAACATATTGCGCATTGGTTTTGTTTTTGATATTTTGAATACATACACCCAGTTTTGAAAAATAGGAGAAAATAAAAACTTCAAACTAAATATTTTTTTATATTCTTTTCTATGAAACTAATCAGGAATTCACATGGCAATTCCATTCTTGACCACATGTAAATTGTTTGGAAAATATCTGTTAAAAAATAACTCTTTAATTTTGATATGTGTGATCATAAGTCCGGTTCGAAAACAACATTGTTATTATGGGATAAAACAAATAAGAGTAACTTAAAACAAATAGTTTCTAGAAATATACAAATACTTAGATAATGATTAGAATATATATAAATTTGCTCTATAAATTATGCTTAAGACCGGTATGAGTTCTGAAATAATGTAACATAAACAAATGAATGATGAAATAGAATCTGTACTACACTATTGAAGCAAACTTTGGTCTGCTCAAAGACCTGATTTATAAATTAAAAACCCATTAATTTAGAATTAATAGGTGTATATTGTCAAATGTTATAATTATTGGGCCATATTTTTCAAAGATAACAATCCCCATAATCGGAGACAATAAACGTTATGACGATAAACAGTGTTATTTGCTGTTCCATCTCTTGAATATCTGATTACTGTCAATAAAGTATGGTTCCACGTTTCGGTAGAATGGAGTCAAAATCCTCCTTGGTTTGTCACAAAATGCTTTAAGGAATATTTCTCCAGATGCTAACTTCAACCAGATATTCCATAGTCCGCACAAGTTTTGACTCTAGTGTGTCGGACACACGATTGCAGACAACAATAATTACTACTTTTCAAAATAACTTAGATCCAAGCTTCCCATGTAATAGTAGATATTAAAAAAATATAAAATTTACTTTTTTTATAAATATTTGTCTTGACATACTATTGAAAAGGATACCAATCTGCTGCACATTGTAAGTCAAGCTTTTTGTGTTCATTTTGCATCATTTGTGCAGATAACACAAGGTTTTTCCATGTTAAGTCAAGAAATATTTGTCTTGCACCAAAATAATATTCCATTTTTATTCAGCGTAAAAGGCCATATCAAAATTAAAAAAAGCTGGATAAATCACTCTAAATAATAGGTTGTCTTGAATAAGGCAAAATCGATTTTTGTAATTGATTATTTTGCCAAGCGTTATCAAAAGTGTTGCTGGCCTCTCAAATTTATTATATTAAACTATTACTTTCTCCACATCGTTAGCATCGAGAAATTATTGTGATTTATTACAAAAATGTTTTTTAGAAGTTGATCTAAAAATCCATTTTAGGGTCTCCTGAACCCAAGTGTTTTTTTTTTTTTTTTTAAAAGTTTGATATCCGTCCGTATGTGTGTCTCTCTATGTATATGTGCACTTCGCTGGAGACCAAACGGATGGATCGATTTTTATGAAATTTGGTATATAGCCAATTGGTGTATTCAGCCAAATATCCTGACAGTTTTTAATTTTTTTGTAATGTTTTTTTTTATGTAACAAAAGACATACAAAAATATAATTTTCTTAAAAACGGCTCAAACGATTTTGATTAAATTTTCAGGAAAGATGTGAATTGCCATTTAAAATATTTTAGTACAAACTGCATGTCTCTAACCTGACTAGCTTTTGAGTTATGGCAAAAAAACATGTTTGGGAATCAAGTGGTAATTTTCAAAGTTTTGATTTTTTAAAGTGTTTAATATAGGAGAAAGATTGTGCCAATTTCTTTGGAACAATTTATTTTAATTTAGGTTTTTACATAGATTGATATTTAATTAGGCTTTATATTGTTACTAAGCAGCATATTTCAGCCAATATTTTATTTATTTAGCCAATATTTATCATTTTTTTAGTTGCTACATCTCAATTTGCTAATTTGTTTCTAACTGATTGATCTATCTAAATAGACTACTTTTGGCGCTTAATGCATACATCCTACAGACATGTCTTGAACTAACCCTACAACCCAGTTATGGTGCTGCCATACTGCTTACCAGCGGAACCGCTGATTTGTCAACCAGTTTGCACCTGTCAGCTTAATCACTAATATAACACATCAATTAACGATAGCTGCATGATTCAAGCAATCTTTGGAAACAGGAGGAGTTCTCGTTTGCACAAAAATATGTTTGTTTTGTTTCTCAGACAAAAGATATGATGGAAAACAATAATGACAATATCGAGTCTGCAAAGTGAAAGTCACTTCTACTCAGTTTCTCGTTTTTATGTAATTATGTGTCAATTTTACAAGGGATGCAAGCAGCAAAAGCTGTTTATTTAAGGCGGAGCCTCCATGCGCTGTGACCTTGGATCAGCCAATATGAATTACATGAGGGTAATAAACACTAAAAAAATCAAAACTTTGAAAATTACCACTTGATTCCCAAACATGTTTTTTTGCCATAACTCAAAACCTAGTCAGGTTAGAGACATGCAGTTTGTACTAAAATATTTTAAATGGTAATTCACATCTTTATTATGTTTATACAACTATAAACATAAATGCGTTTGAGGAAAGTTAGGAGGTATTGACCCACTCGCCCACACACATATACGTACGGAGGAGGTATTGACCCACTCGCCCACCCATACACGTACGGAGAAGGTATTGACCCACCCACCCACCCATACACGTACGGAGAAGGTATTGAGGCACGTACGTATAACAATATAAAGGCTCGTTTTTATGTAATTATGTGTCAATTTTAGAAGGGATGCAAGCAGCAAAAGCTGTTTATTTAAGGCGGAGCCTCCATGCGCTATGACCTTGGATCAGCCAATATGAATCACATGTGGTTATTAAATTGTCCTCAAGCTGTCGCTGCTTAGCTGTGAAAATCTGGTTTAGTTGTACTCAATGACCACGATTGGGTTGGTAATATAAAACTGTAAATTTGTTCGCAATTTTATATTAAAGAATATAAAATGATGAACAATTACAAAAAAGATTACGGTACCGTATACTAACAGCTTTATTCCTTCCCTACAAACAAAATATAAGCCTAAATATATTTTAATTATCAAATTAACATTACTCCACAACTAAAAAAACTAGTTCTTTTTAATTCTAAAAAACTGAAAGAAATATATTTTTTATTGCTATAATTTGTTTGACTAGTGTACTTAACTAGACGTTTTCTTGAAAATATTGTTAAAAATGACTTAGAAGTATAGTGTAATTATTATTTATTTAACACGATTAACAAAATAGGCCTAAAAGGAATTGAAATTAAAGACTTATCATATTTGGCCTAAGTGTGTATATCTTTGGGTTTTGCTGTGACCATGAATCATATAGTTTATTTATAACCATCAGTTCGTTGATATCTGAGAATACAATTAGTTATTGCAGTTCCTGGGTTCGATACTTAGTAGAAATATTTTATTTTTCTTTACTTTTTCATGAAATTTTGAAAAAATTTACCCACATAGTGGTTGAATAATTTTTCTGTTGTTTAAAATATTATTTTAAACCTACTGAATTAAGAACAGTGGCCATATTAACTGTTTTTATCAGAATATTTAATTGACATCCCTTGTATTTATAATAGGCTTTTGTGCTTACCAGTTTATCAATACCCGTATAAGTTCAACATTTCCTGGGAATGTTACCGCTAAGCCCGTAGCATAAAAAGAGCTATGTAATTTTAGCATAAAAAAAGCCACAGCCGCCGTTACGGATCCATTCGACTGAATTTAAGGTCACTTATGACTGTTTAAAATTCCTACTCCAATTAAAAATTCCGCCAAATGTGAATTATGCGCTGTGTACGTTTTCATAACGCTAAGGGTGTGAAAGCAGCTGACATTCATCGTGTCTGTTACAGTGACAATTTGATTTTAAAAATCGTAACCATCACGATTCTATGCTCTAGGAGTGTGAGAGAACTGGTTAAACATTTTTTGTTGTTGTGATTCCCGACAAACATTTGTTTTTGTGAATTTTCGTCAACATTTTGAGAACCTACTGTAAGCATATCTTTCAGTACTTCAAACACAGTCACAATTTCAATAATCATACTTCTGTTTTCTCAATAAACTTCACAGATCTTTCGATGAATTTCGGCTGCTTTCGTGCATGTAGCATTACGCAAACTAATCACAACATGTACTTTACAGTTGGTGTCATTTTTAATCAGAGGAGGAATTTAAAAAAGTCATAAGCAGCTTAAATACAGTTGAAAGGGTCCGTAACAGCGGCTGTGGCTTGCCAAAAGATAGTAGTATCTAGCACACATGCGCTGAACACCGACCGCAGCGCTTCAGCGGCGAGATTCCAAAACGGTTCTTACTTTAAAAACACAACTCGTATATTGTTGAAATAACTTTCATAATATGAGTAAAATGTTTTCATAAGGTTTACATTGAAGGAAACAATATATTTACAACTAAGGCAAACACAACTTTCTTTATAATTATTCAATTTCCAACATCCTCATCATTATTTCTACAACACAGAACATACAGTATTAAAGTTTGAGCAGCTACACATAGCCTCGAGAGGCTTTTAGGAGGGTGCTTAGTATTGTGCAAAACTACTATACATTTGACAACGCCGCACTCTCCTTGTATTGTCTGCAACCTAAGGGGCTAGTGAATTTTATGTTGTTTAGTGTATATGTAAAGGAATTGAAAAAATTATGCGTTTAGTTTAAAAAAAATTTATATATAGGCATGAATAATGGAATAAACTCAATAGTTATTTTAGAAATAAAAATTTTAAAATACATTTATTTTATTCTAATCGATTTTCTGTTCATTTTAGAACGAATTGTAATTGCACAGTGATTACCAAATATTCTTTGCAATTAAAAAAAAAATACTGTTAACATGGTAACACATTGTTCAAAAAATATACAACAAACAGTTTGTTATATTCGTATAACTCTTTCGCACTCCAAAATAACATAAAATATCTTTATATTTCCTACAACAAGATAACATTTTTGGCTCTCTTGGAATTTTGGCTGTTTTATATTGTTTCTCAGGTAACCACAGCCTTTTTTTGTAATTACAAAACACATTTTCCAAAATATCAGGTGCGACATAAAAAAATTGTTCTTTTCAGGGTGTCCAGTAAACCTCCTTAAACAAATTCCCTGACTTTTCCCTGACCGATCCCTGATTTCATACAAAATTTCCCTGACCCCAAATCAACATAGTTACATCTGTCTATTTAACTTAATTTAGTAATATTATGTACCACCATGTACATACATTATGTTATTTACAATCAATTACAATTATTAATTACAGAAATATCAATATTTCACAAATATATTTTTATTGATAACTGTAATAATTTAATTCAGAACTATTACCTACAATAATTATTCTTTTTGAACTACTTTACAGTAGTAGAGGTAGAATAAAAATATTTTTAGTTAGCCTTGAGTAAAAAAAAACACCTTTTATTCTATTGTTAAATTATGATAATTTTCAATGCCTTGCAAAACGACAGTGTATTATAATTTCCCCAAAACCAGCACAAATTTTAGGTCTTTGGTTTATTTAACAAGTACTAATCAGACAATTATTTCAGTAAGTTTTAAACTTTTAGCGATATTAAACTAGTTGTATGAGGTTGAACAAGCAAACCCAAGCAATTAAGTAGCTTTTTCATAGTTTAGAATATTGAATGACATGTAAAATTAACATTTAGTACTGAACAAAGTAAAGGATTTTTTGTAGCGCACCCAAGTATATAGTGACTATTACAAATCACAACACACTGGTGTTCTTTTTAGGATTTTCCAGGTTTTATTTCGAATTCCCTGATTTTTCCAGGTCATTTAAAATTCCCTGACTTTTCCAGGTTTTCTCTATTTTCCCTGTTGCTGGACACTCTGTCTTTTATCAAAGTGACATATTTTATTATTATAGGCATAAAATATTCTTTTTTACATATTAGTAAAATAATACTTAAAACAACTGGGTTTATATAATGTTATTTTTTTTTATGTCTGCAAATTGTCGAAAAATGTCTGGTAAGGAAAAATCAAATGTCCAATTTGAGGGTAGACATTGTTAACTATTTAGTTAAATGAATGGGACAAAATATATTTATTTGTTTCGTACATTTACAAATCCAATGCATTGCAGTCAAACCTGGATCATTCGAACGCTTATAATTGTGTGTTATAAATGTGTAACCCACCCGCCCACCCATACACGTACAGTGTTACTGTAATAGCATTATGCAGTGTTATATACTGTGGTAGTAATATACGTACGGAGGCATTTACCCACCCGCCCACCCATACACGTACAGTGTTACTGTAATAGCATTATGCAGTGTTATATACTGTGGTAGTAATATACGTACGGAGGCATTTACCCATCCGCCCACCCATACACGAACAGTGTATTAACTCACCCGCCCACCCATACACGAACAGTATTAACTCACCCACCCACCCATACACGAACAGTGTATTAACCCACCCGCCCACCCATACACGAACAACCGCACACCCATACACGTACAGTGTATTAACCCACCCGCCCACCCATACACATAAGTTGCATTAGATTACACCTACAGTTTGTTAACCCACCCACCCATACGCGTACAGTGTATTAACCCACCCGCCCACCCATACACGTACAGTGTATTAATGCTGGTATCATGATACCACTGTACGTGTATGGGTGGGTGGGTACGTTAATACCATTGTACGTGTATGGGTGGGCGGACGGGTCAATACCACTGTACGTGTATGGGTGGGCAGGTGGGTCAATACCACTGTACGTGTATGGGCGGGCGGGTGGGTCAATACCAGTGTACCTGTATGGGTGGGCGGGTGGGTCAATACTACTGTACGTGTATGGGCGGTGCTAAACAGCATGGCTGGCACTACTCAAAGTAATGAAATGAATGGGGGGGGGTGAAGGACGTGTGAACAGGTGGTAGCCGACCTCAACACAGCCGTCAGTGTCCTGCCGTCGTTTGCCCTCACCGTGTGTGTGTGTGTGGCTCTTGAACTTTATATTAAACCTATCTAAAAAATCGTATTTAATTTGAAATATTCTTTAGTTAATTCTATGTTTACTACAGCAAAATACACTCATTCGTACAACTTAGATTTCTCAATATGTCAGAAGCATAAACTGAAGTGATACTAAGACTAATAAATCTTTCCAAGAACGACAGTATGCGATGACAGATGTAGACTATTGCGTACAAGTTTTGGTGAGATTATGGCAATGGCTTCCGACTAATGTGAGTGGTAGGCTGCTTAGCGTTGGCGCATGTGTTTTTTCATTGTTTACATGCCAACACAGGTCAGTTGGCATGTAAACAATGAATGCCACAATACACACATAATACTACACAATACCTTCAAGCCTGCCATGTCAGTTAACGGACAACAGTACGCAAGGTATCACGTCATACGTTGCATCTTTGTATGTGTGTTCTATACAATACTGCAGTGTTTACATTTTCATACTGATTTTTCAGAGTACACAAAACATGTTGCAATGTTAACTTCATATTCAATACAAAATTTAACATTGCAAGGAAAAGTCACCATTTTACATGAAGTCGAAAAGGTTACAAAAAAGAAATCGGGAATTGCGAAAGAATATGGAATACACCCACTTCAAACACGTTATCAACCTACCTAAAAAACAAGGAAAAAATTGTGTGCAATGTTTTGAATCTAAAATATCGTAAACGAGTAAAGGACCCGGCCTACCCTGACATTGATGAGTGTACAATTAAGTGGTTTAAACAAGCATGGGACAGCAGTAAAATTCCAATAACTGGGCAACTCCTTCATGCAAAAGCCGAAGAATTTCCAGTGACCTTGGATGTACAAATGACAAAAACCTTAGCATTTACGGGATATGTGTAATGGCAGAAGAACAGTAAGGAGCAACAAAAAACATGATTTGTCTGAAACGAAGGAGAAGCAGACTAACATAACATGTCGCTAATAGTTACGTTAACTGAAGCACTGCATTCTTGGATGTAGTTAGTTAGATTTGTAGTACAGCACTTAATACTTTTATACAGTTTATCCTTATAGTCTATAGTTATTTTGTTGTTGAGTTAGTTAAACGTATCTGTACTGAATTCTTGTTTAATTCCATACGAATTAATGTATTGTGTTTCGATATGTAAAATCACTCTTTCAATAAACACTGATTCGATATAATTTGTTGGCTTTATAAATAAGTTATTTCTTTTATAACCTTAATTGCACAACATACGATTAAACCTATACAATAGCACATATGATGTCATGACCGTCTCTAGTAGAAGGTCCGGCAATGCTAAAATAGTCAACGTCGCGCGGCGATGTCTGTCCGTAAGTGCAACACGTGAGCTGTTTTCGTTATAAGCTCAACATCTATAATAGGCCTAGGCTACTGTATAACATAATGTTGAATGATCACGCGACACTGCTGGCAGTGGGGATTGCCAGTTCATACGGCCGGGCCTTCTATTAAAGTCAGCCTTGACGATGTGCAATAAATCCTCATTCATAACACAGTGTGAAGAGACACTGTATTCAAAATAAACAACATTATTCAGAAATTTGAATCATTGGATAGGACTGATTGGAATTATTTCACTGGTCCCTACAGATTCAAATCATCCATGTTATACTTTAATATGATACCAAATAGTAAAATTATTTGGTTTATGACTAATTTTTTAACACCATGTTGTTTGCTCAATAGAACTGTATGCTACTGCTACTACCTAGAAAATGTATTATTAAATTACAATCCTCAACAATATCTTCAACACTAACAATACTTACAAACTGGCTTAAAATATTAATGATAAATATTGTTGGCTATTGACAGTTTTCAAGATTCAACTTTTAATGACAACCTAACCTATCAAATGGGAAAGCTGTTGTTCTAAGTAGGCCTGTATGTAAGCAATACGAAAATTATAGTGTTTTAATTGACACTACTTATTATAAGCGCATGCATTAAATTGAAATTCTTAATTTAGTGAAATTAATCCAAAAGTCTCTGTTCACATGAAACAAACCAACATAACCTTTCACCAACAGAAGATATTTTGGTAATTTCTAAATAATTTTAAGAACTAAACTTGCCTGTATCGTCTGAAAAAATAAAACTATTTCTTATGTGAGATAAAAGCCAATGTTTGTTGTCATATGAAGCCATAATTGGGTAAACATTGCACAACCACGTTTCTCACCAATCTACAGATCGCCTTCCATTTATTAGACAAACTTCGTCTTCGTCGTCGTCAGTCGGCAAATCCAAAACCAAAGCTATTCGAATATTGTCCATAAAATAGCCTTTGTTTTGTTTTTGTGGAAGTCAGATGAGGAATGCATGGTAACATTCCGTAGTTCCAAAGAGTTTTAAATACAACTCTATAAACAATTATACTCCATACTTACATATTATTCCTTATTATTATACTTACATATTAATCAATATTTATTCCTTTATTTTATTTGTCAATGGCAGTACTACTTTTATGGGAATCTTTACAAAGATGGCTTGATTATTAAATTATCATTTAGAAAAACTAAAAAAAGCCCAGTACAAACTTACAACTTACAGCACAAAAAAACGACAGCTCTTATAACTGTGCAACAAAATTTACGTGATTCGTACAGAATCAACAACTTAGGCCAAACTTAACAAACAAATATAAATTTTTATTAAAAAAAAGTGGTAACCAATGCATAAGAAAATAACACACACACACACACACATATATATATATATACATATGTGTGTCATATAAATATCAAATGCCACTCTCATGCTTGCATCTATGAGTGTACTTGTGTAAAAATAGATTTTAGTGAAAAAGTTAAATATTTAGGTATATTCATTGATTCTGATTTGAGGTGGCACTCTCATTTGGAATTTCTTGTAACAAAATTACGGAAAATCAACTATAGTCTCTACCATATGAGAGGTTTTTTGTACCCCCTTGATTTACGTACATTGTACTTATCTTGGTTTGAATCCACCCTGAGGTATGGAATTGTACACTGGGGAGGTACTTTCAAAGATATTTTAAAACCACTAATTATAGTACAGAAACATGCCATTCGTACAGTTTGTAGCGTGGGAAAGTTTCATCCCTCTGCTGAACTTTTTAACTTTCTTAATGTCATGAATTTCAACCGTATTTACACATATTCAATTTTAATGTTTGTCAAAAAATATAGTTCAATTTTTAATCATGTAAACGTTATTAAGTACACTAGGCATGTCAGTAATAAAATGTTGATTTTTCCTCTGTACAAAAAAGAAACTAGTAGAAACCAATGTTATTTTAAATGCACTTTAATGTTTAATAAATTTTTAAAAAATCTTAATATTAATGAAAAACTTTCTAATTACAAGACAAACTTAAAAAAATTACTTCAAACAATAGATTAGAAACCTTGTATATGCTTATTGAATCTTATAGTATTAATACATTGTTAGTATATTTATGGCATATGTTTAAATGTGTAATGTATATATTATGTTTCATGTTTTAGTTTAAAATAATTAACAGTGTTGTGTTTCCTTTATATTTTTGATGTAGAAATAGTGAAGTAAGACTGCTAGAAGACTAAGTTTAATTTTAAATGTATTCTTCAATTTCATTTTAGCCGAGCGTGCCTTGTGCACATGGCAAACTGTTTTATAAAAAACTTATTATGTGAATAAAGATTTTCTTATTCTTATTCTTATTCTTATTCTTATACATATATTGATTACTATGGATTAATGAGGAAATCAAACAAAGAAGTCAAAAACTTAACATATTTAAAACAATAAAAACATAAAAAGAAAATAATTATATTAATAAGTATACTCCATGAGAAGTTTACAAGAAGCATGAATAGTATAAAATGAAACTAATTTAAAGACAACAGGTATTTACAGGTATAATGAATATAACTGTTTGTTTTAAGAAAAGTGAAAAGGAAACAACGTGGGCAGAAATGTATGGGCTTGAAGAAGAAGTGCCACCTCAAACACTGTCTGAGAAGCAAATCTTGCGCCTGAAGGATTTAAGACTGTCGGCGAAGAAATCCACAAGATTACCCAGGCGCTGAATGCGGTTGAGGGGACTGTTATTCAAGTAGTTGGTCCTGCACTGCTGACGACAAAATTGATCAATTGTTCTTGTAGACCCCGGTAAACGAGAGTGGATTTGCTGAGAAGATCCACATAACTTATCCCGCCACTAATCAATATGAACAAAAAGATAAAGTCAGCTAGATCTTTTCTCCTGGCTAGTGTAGATCATCTAAATTCAGTATCCAACTCTTCAACAGGAACATCAGTATTTATTTATTCTAAGACGCCAATCATCAATATATGGGCGAATATGGATTTCGAATGAGTGTAAATGAGCGAATATAGTCGTTGTTACAACTAAGGCCGACTATTCCTTAGAAAGTGTCATTAATTAATAGCCCAATGACAAATGAAGAGCCGGTGGTTATTTCAAAATTTATTATAACTCTGATTGGGATCGAACTGAGGACAATCAGCACATGAAACTGGTATTGAACCAAATTTGCTACCGACCAATTATAATTAAATCCAACTCTAACACCGAGAACTCTTGAAAATCTCCGTTGAGTTCTCTGCAGCCTACAAGTAAAAATTCCTAGTGTGGTTTCCACACAATTGAAGCATATTCTAAAAGAGGCCGCAGAAGTGTCTTTACTTTACTTACTTATCCGGTCCCGTTCCAGTCAATCCTGGGTCTGGGTTGTCACCAAGCCTCTCCATCTTCTCCTGTCCCTCCACATCTCCTCTCTCACCACTTCCCCCCACACACTCCCTCTCTTTTCCACGTCTGTCCTCACTCCATCCAGCCATCTTCTTCGTGGTCTTCCTCTGGGCCTCCTTCCCTCCATTTCCCATTCCTCCATCTTCCTCGGCAACCTCTCTACACTCATCCTTTTTACGTGACCATACCACCTCAACCTTGCTTGTTCCACTCTTTCTCTTATACTCTCCTCCACTACATCCTTCCTTATCTCACTATTCCTAATTCTATCTCTTCGAGTTCTTCCCTTTATTGCTCTCAAGAACCTCATTTCCCCTGCCTGTACTCTACTCCACTCCCTTTCTGACATCCGCCATGTCTCTGCCGCATAAGTAATTATAGGCCTATAGTAATTCTTGAACATCATTACCTTGGCCCTCCTTGGTACCTCTTTGTCCCATACTAGGTGTTTCACCGTCCGGAAGAATCCCGCTCCCATTCCTAATCTGGCATTTATTTCCTGTTCCATTCTTCCATCACTTGACACCATCGTTCCAAGGTATTTGAAATCATCTACCTTTTTTAGTATACTTCCATCTACCAATATATCTTCTTCCAAAACTGTGTCCCTTCCTACTACCATTACTTCACTTTTTTCCTTGCTTATCCTCAGCCCTCTCTCCCTCATCTTCCTACTCCACTTGTCCAGTTGTTCTCGTATCTCCTCCCTGTTTTCTCCCCACATCAGAATATCGTCAGCAAACATCATTATCTTCATCTCTTCATTTGTCTCCTCTTTAATTTCTCTCATCATTATCTCCATAACTACATTAAAAAGAATCGGAGACAGAACACTCCCCTGTTTCAGCCCTTTCTTTACCTTGAACCATTCTGTATTACCATCACATGTCCTAACTCTGCACTCGTGCACCCTATACAATTCCTTAACCCATTTCATCATATTTTCTGTCACTCCTATTTTTTCCATACTCTCCCATATACTTTTTCTCTTAACAGAATCGTATGCTTTCTCGACATCTATAAACACCAGTATTAACTTTTTATTGAACTCCCAGTGCTTTTCAACCATTTGTCTCACTGCAAAAATCAAGTCGATCGTACTTCTTCCCTTCCTAAACCCATGTTGTTCCTCCCCTATCTGGTCCTCTATCACGTCCTTAATCCTGTTAAAAATTATTTTTTCAAATATTTTGGCAACATGGCTTATTAATGTTACTCCTCTATAGTTCTTGCATAGTCTTCTACTTCCCTTCTTGTGTATTGTTATTATTTCACCTTTCCCCCAGTCGTCAGGCACTCTTCCTTCCCTCCATACGCATGTGAAGACTCTCTTCAACCAATGTACTCCCACTGTTCCCAAAGCCTTTACCATATCTGATGATACTTCATCTGGTCCTGGGGATTTCCCACTTTTCATCTCTTTCACCGCCTTTTCTATTTCCCTCCAACTTATCTCTTCCCCTCTCTCCCATTGCTCCTCATTTTCGTCTTCCTCTTCTTCCTCATAGTTTTCATTCAACAGTGTTTGGAAATACCTTTTCCACAACTTTTTCATTTCCACTCCTTCCACCATGACTCCATTTTCATTTTGCATTGTTTTGGCACTTTCGGTCACTCTCTTTTTGTTCCTCATCATACTATAGAACATCTTTTTGTTTTGTCCTAAGTCTTCCTCTAACTTTTTCGTGAAGTTCTCCCATTCCTTGTCCTTTGCGTCCTTTATTATTCTTCTGCATTCTCTCTTCTTTGCCAAATATTCATCTTTGTCTTCTTGCGCTCTGGTTTTCCACCACTTCCTCCATGCTTTGTTCTTCTCTTTTACTCCTTTAATTGTCTCTTCATTCCACCAACTTGTTTGTTTTCCTCTTCTTTTCCCCTTTGTTCTCCCACATACCTTTTCGGCTGCCTTTACTATTGTGTCCTTGAACCGATTCCATTCCTCTTCCAGCTCCCCTACCTCTGTTCTGGGTAACTCCTTTTTTACCATATTTCTAAATTCTTCCTTCTTCTGCTCCTCCTGCAGTCTCCATCCCTTTATTCTTTCAACTGGTTTTGTCGTTCTGCTCTCTTTTATTTCCATTCTAAACACCCCCACCAACAGTCTATGGTCCCCTCCTACGCTTACGCTGGGAATCACCTTCACATCCATGATCTTTTCTCCCCATTCTCTATCTGTTATTATATAATCAATTACACTTTTTACTATCCCATCCCAACTATACCTTGTTATTATATGGCTCTCCCTCTTTTGAAATCTCCCATTTCCAATTGTCAATGCATTTCTTTGGCACATGTCCAGCAGTCGTCTTCCTTCCTCATTTCTGTTTCCAAACCCAAAATTGCCCAACACCTCCTCAAACCCTCTTCTGTCGGTCCCAACCTTTGCATTTAAATCCCCCATTAATATATTTACATTTCGTATTTGGTCTTCCAGCTTTTCTTCAAACTCTTCCTTTTCTTCCTCTGAACATCCTGTCTGTGGTGCATACACCTGCATTATTTTTATTTCCTTGTTTTTGTTTCTAATCCTAACTGTCATCATTCTATCCGATGTAAACTCCACTTCGTCTAGCATCTCCTTTATCCTCCTATTAACCATTACTGCTACTCCATTCCTTTTTGATCTTCCTCCACTCCAGTACAGCCATGTCCCTCCTCTCAACTCTCTACTTCCCTGCCCCTTCCACTTTGTTTCACTCAATCCCAGAATGTCTATTCTCCTTTCCTGCATCTCGTCTATCAATTCTTCTGTTTTTCCCGAAAGCGTAAGTATGTTCAGTGTTCCAATCTTTATCCTTTTTCGTTTCCAGTCACGTCCGTTACTCCTGTCCTTCCGAGGCTTGGTTATTGTTTTGAAAGCAATATCAACTTCGCTATCGGCTTGCTAGGCCTGACATAGCTGTTGTTTGGTATCTCTCTTAGTCTGGCTTCTACCCCACGAAGACCTGTCCGGCTTGGGTGACCCTACCGGTAGCAAGCTACCGCCGGCATAGCTCTCGGGGTTGTGGAAGCACGCAAGCCCCCCCGCCACGTCAAGGCAGAGATACCTTCGGGGGGGAAGTGTCTTATACAGCATAATAATAGATAAAACAGAAAATACAGTTTTAGAAACATGGGCCATGAGGCCAAGAATCTCGCAAGCTCTGTTGTAAGAATACAGATTTCATTCATTTGATTCTCAGGAGTAAGAGTGGAATTGAAATATACCACCCCAGATCCTTAATCATTTGACATTGGTCAAAAGAAAAGCCATCCAGTTTGTAGTCTATGGTGATAGTAGATGCTTGTCTCGAGAAGGATAAGATTTTGCATTTTTCAATATTAAGGCTCATTTTATTGGTATCACACCAAGTCACAATTCTACCAAGTGATCTCTTCAGTACTTGACCATCATCCTCATTCATGAATATGACAAAAAGCTTGATTCATCTGTGAACAGAAAGAGGTTAGATCCTATACCATATACTTATATTATCTTCATCTATAACATATAATTGATGAAGAGGTTAAATAAACAGGGGCCGAGCAAGGAACCCTAGGGGACTCCAGATAAGACATCAAAACTCAAGAGGTACAGAAAATTCATTGGCAAATTTAACAATAGACTGTCTATTTCTAAGATTCGTGTCTATTCGTCTATTCGTGGATCGATATCCACGAAAGAAGTGGCCCATTGACACCATACGTTTCAATCTTTGCAGCAAGAATTGAAACGTATGGCCAACTTTATCAAAGGTTTTGCTGTAATCAAGGTATAATACATTAACCTGACAAAAAGAGCCAAAGGAAAAGTGAGTTTAGTCTTAGAACGTGACAAGATTGGAGACTGTAGATTTGCAATTTTTGCAATTACTACCTGACGCCTTTTGCAATTTTTTTTACAGATAGGGAATAAACCTCAATTGGCAGGTGCCTGCCTGTGCGTAGATTCTAGTCATTAACAAAGTGTATTTATATAATAAATTAATTAATTCCGTAGGTTAATAATAATCAGTAAGAGTAATAATAAGTAAGAGGGGAATACTTTACATTTTTATGCATTTAAGTGCAAAATCGTTAGTAAAACAGCTAAATAAATAAATTCATAAACAAATTATGCGAAAGACTGTTAAATCAAATTGTTTGAAAAGGAATTGAATGTTGTTCAATGTAATATAAAATAAGACAAAAGCAAATAAAATACACTTAAATATTATATGACCATTCTGTTAACGTAAAACTAAGAAGGCATTCGTACTATTGTCATTGTGACAACAATTGATACCAGTACTAACATAAGTCTTATCATCCAAAGCTCAGATAAGATATTCTCTTATTTATGTTTAATAGTCATTTATTATTTCTTAATGCAAATGTCACTTTAAGTTATTATTTGACATTTATGGTTTACTAAATGTATCTGGTGATTTAATAAATTTGTTTAAATGTGTGCGTTTGAAATGAAAGTGAAAGATCAAAGTCTTAATATATTTTAGTTCACATTATTGATACAAACGAGTTGCGCTTAAAGTGAGCTAAAAATGTTGAATCTAGTTTATGTTATTAGTTATTACTACACAATTTTATTTCTCTAAAATATGGACATAATTTTGGAGCCTTTTCTTGCAGACCAGTTTCACACAAGTTTCATACACTTGCAAGGATCCAGCACCTCACTTTACAAGAAGATAACCACACTGTGACGTTATTTTATGATTTTTTTATTAAAGTGAATTAATAAAGATGTTAATGAACTTAAACGTCTTATATAAAATAAATTTAGATTTGTCGATATATCTTCTAATTCCGTATGTAAGCTCTTAGTCATCATATCAATTCCTTTTTCCCTTCTTGAACGCTAAATCATGAAGTATCTAGTTCTCATTTAAATAAACTGCATGCTACCACTAACTGGAATGCATGTACAAAATTAAAGAATATCATAAAAAAGATTTGAAAAATAACTTTTTAAATTAAGTCATCTGTTTAGGACCCATCAATAAAGTCTACATCCCATTTTATAGAAATACTAGCTGTACCCGCCCGCTTCGCCGGTCATAATATTGAGTTTGATTTAACCTAATAGCTGAAAGAATTCGAGCATTTTTGCTTCTTCTACCAATATTAGATTTTTTAGGAGGCATGTCATAAAAAGTAAACTGCAAAACAAATAAAATTATTTATTTTTTATTTTCACGTTTCACCACATGTTTTAATTACCGAGGAAAAAAGGTTAACACCAAATACAGATCACCCGATCAAGTAAAAGTAGTGTGTGCTACACTCTCAAGGTGAAATGTAGAACTACAATAAATCAAAAAATATACAGTACTGTTGTTGTGAGAACTTCAATCTGCTTATGGCATGTGAAACTACATTAAACCACACAGTCATATGTTTTTTGTAAACAATTCAGATTCTCCATTTGAATAACATGGGATTTTTAGGAGCCCGTGGGGCTGGACCCTGTGGCCGGATCTGCATCAAACTTCACAGAAACCATATCAGGAGTATACAGGACAACATCCTAAAGTTTCATGGCAATCGGTTGGATGGTTTGGCAGCGCATAAACTTCAAACATATATACATATATACAAACATCCTCTTTTATAAATATAGAAGCTAGTACATTTGTATTCATTTTCATTCTTACTCCAAATACAATCTAATCACATTTTACTCAAAGATTGTAATGAATTATATATTGTGTTATTGTGTGTAATTAAGATAGCGCACAATCTAAATGTTTATATCCTAATGCGTCATTGACAGCATTTTAAACATATTAGACAAACTATTGCATACTTAAGGGAATGAATATTAAAATGTGTCTAAAATATGTTGTATAATTAATGTTTT